>JAIPMN010003163.1:0-11716 GCA_020650975.1 Apostichopus californicus | reverse complement strand
CGGACTCGTGATCCAAGGATTGCTGGTTCGATTCCTGCATAGTTCATTACGTTGTGTCCTTGGGCAAGATGCTTTATCTCACTTGCCTCTCTCCACCCAGGGGTTAAATGGGTACCTGTGAGGTAACTTGTCATTGGGCGCAGTATATAACTGCTGCCGTCTGGAGGGATTGTCTCTGGGACAGGTTATCATTGACCAGGGGTAATTTAACGTCTGTAAAGCCCTTTGAAACCTATTGCTGGTATAAAGCGCTATATATAATGCAAATAATATTATTATTATTATCTGTGACAAAATTCCCGCTGGACGAGAAGAAAATATCCCTCCTCAAAAATAAATAATTCTGTTACATTGTCGATTCCACTTGTTTCTTTGGAGAAACAAATATCCTCACAAACAATGTTCCCAGCCTACTCAAAGCATCTGAGTTTAATTTGCGGATGTAATGCCCTCCTATGTGGTCAATCTTTATAACCCACATGACAATCTTCCATTAATAAAGTTACTAAACTTTCCAAATGGTATCTATTATCTAAATTTAGAAGCATCTAATCAATATTTCTGCATACTTTCCACCCCACATCTTCCCCTTAACTCACCCCCCCCCCACCCCGTCCCCCAATCCACCTGCCAACTGCTCCAACACATTACTGAAATCACATAAAATATTGCATCTTATCTCTGTTTAAGTCATCACCTTCTCGCAGAAAGTCCTTTGCTCTCTCCGCTTCTCGGAGCCTTTCGGCTTCATCTGAAGTCAGTTCCAGATGTTGGCTGCTGATAATTTCAAAAAGCTCTATACATTCCTCAAACACAAATTCTCTTTTAAAACTCAACAAAAGCCATCTGAAAGAAGAGACCAGCAAAAGGCTATGTGAAGATTTAAATTAAATTATGTTTAAATTATTATCGATCACTAAAAAAAAAAGATCAATAATAAGAAGATGTGATAAATCATTCCTTTCTGCTCTCAACAATATATATATATTTTGGAGTGAAAATAATTTTGTCTGCTCAAACTAGTTAACCTTCTTCACTAAGGAAAAAAAAAACCTTTCAATGAATTACTTCAGACCTATAATGGTACATTTTTATTGCATATATATTTCTTGACCTGTATCAAAAGGGTGCAAAAAACTGGATATAAATCAAAAGAAAGAAGCAGTTTGTTCTATATGTGGAAAAATTTCTTTTCTGTTTCAACCTTCTTTAAATTGACGTCAGGAATTATTTTCACACATCATGAAGAGCATTCACAATTGTGAGGTTGTTACAATGAACATCTAATCACAGAGTTTAATTGTTTGCTTCAAAATTGAGCGGTGAAGTTGTTTGAAAAAAATTATACTGAGAAAATTTCACTACTTGCTAATGTTTACTTTAATAATAAACACAAGTGTCGTTTTAATGCGAAAAGGTCTGTTTATAGTGAATGTCTCTGTAAAATAATATCAAGGAATTTTATAATTTTGAAAGCCATCTATTTAAGTTGGTGATTTAAGGGATATCACTCCTGTCATGTGGTACAAATGAAAAGTAAAATAAGATAAGGAAATGGTACAAACTATAAGCCAAGCACAGACAGTAAATCAAAACAGTTTCCATAGTAACACACTAAATTATGTTTTAAAGCAGCATTTTGCGTTTTTTCGCCGTTTTCCACTTTTTTGATAAGTCCATCAAGTTTTTTACATGTATATCACAAAACAGCAAACGAAGATATTAGCCAAGTTTATTCCCTGCCAAAAGCGTTAATTGGCAAGTAATTAAGGACATTTGCAGATAATGAGAAAAGTGTCGTCCGGCAAATTACACATTTAATATTAATCGCACACAGTTCCCCCAACCCACTAGTTTGAATTCAACTAATCAGAGATGCAGGTGTAGTTATGAGCCGTTGCTAAAAATAGATTCAAAACGTTGAGTTGGTAACTAGGTACAACCAGTAAGCTGGACTCTAGCAGCTCCGTGGTACAACTGCCATAGACAATCTACACAAATCAATCATGGTGTTGTATTACGTATTGACCAATGATGTTCGTAGCTTTTAAATATTCATGTTATGGGCAAGGTTTATTTGGATCCCAACGGAAAATATCTTGGAGAAAAACAAAGTTGAAAGTTGTAAATTTTTCAACTTGTATGCCACCATTTGAAGTAAGATTTAAATAGATAAGCTAGTTATGTATGTCGTTATGGCATCGTGGAATCAGTGAGGTTGAGAAAAAACATAGAAAAGGACGCAAAATGCTGCTTTAAGCTTTTACTGTGTCCACCCTACCTGTGGCAGAACATCAAATCCCCAACATCACAGATTGCAAGATGTTGAGAAAGAAATGGATCAATTTCTTGAAGGAGCTTCTGAACTGATTCTGGAGAAAAGAAGATATTTATTCCAAACAAAGTTGTGCAAATACCAAACTTGAAAACATGATGTTAACATTCTGTCCATTTAGTTCATAACTATAATTCCCGATGCCCATCAGTTCTCCCTCGCCCAGCATTCCCTCACCTCCCTCTTTCCCTCCCATCTCATTCTCGCTTCTCATCTTCATCAGCCTTCCTCCAATTCCTTCCCAAACATGACACTTCCTGATTTGAAATCAATGCCATCTTCAAGTCACGTATTGACATCCAATTCATCAAAACATCTCAAGGAAGGCCACAAATAACCCAAAAGTACTGAAAACAATGATTAAATTGATTAGTCATAAACTTGTGATGTCATTAGTCAAGTGTTTGGAATAACAAAAGGAAATGATGTTGTTTTCATATTATGTTATATCTGATACAAAGAAAATATACAAAAACCTTTGCATCCATTTGGAATTCAGAACAAACCAAATTAGGTAAAAATTAAGTCAAATATATTTACTACCATCTAAAATGCCCAAACGTTCAATAATATCTTTCACCCTTACCTAGTTTCTTCAGCATGCCATGTTCTAAGAATTCGTTGGTAATTTTCTCCAAGTAGTTGGTGAAGCACCAATAGGCTTCCACTTCATTGTTTAAAACCACTAGAAAGCGGCTCAGAATGTCATTCATTCCTTGTGCATAGGTCACGTCTGGGTATCAACAGATCAAACAGATATTTTAATGAGACCGTAAAAATTTAACTTTCCACCAGTTACAAGATCAGACTTTAATCCAGGAAATGTTTCATTTCCCAAAGACTAATAATATTCCCAAAATACTCACTGTTGTTTTGTTTTGTTTTGATTGCACAAAATATTATGCAACTAGTGCATGCTTCTGAATGAACAATACAACCTATTTCCATTCAAATGTGATTGGTGCAATTAGCTGCAAATATATGACATCAATAAACGACAACAATAACTACTTCAGCCAGCAGCTTGATATGTAATCTAGGCTCTGTGTTGACATATCTACTAGGATAGTTCATAAGACTAGACTAAGTTAATATTAGTATTGCCCGTAAGTTGTGGCACTACTCTGTTCAATAATGACATACTTTTGTTAAACTAATTGAATGCTGGGATATGTTTCCTAGCAACAACAATAACTGCTTTGAATAAAATTACAATACAAACAAACTGTCATGAAGAAATGTATTTAAGGTCAGTTTCCAATATTTACTAAGGTAAGTTACCAATATTTACTAAGGCCAGTTCCCGATATTTATGAAGGTCAGATTCCGACAATTACTAAGGTCAGTTTCCGATATTTACTTAGGCCAGTTTCCGATATTTACTTAGGTCAATTTCGGATATTTACTATGGTCAGTTTAAGATATTTACTATGGCCAGTTTCCGATATTTACTAAGGCCAGTTTCCAATATTTACTAAGGTCAGTTTCCAATATTTACTATTAAAGGTCAGTTTACGATATTTACTACGGTCAGTTTATGATATGTACTAAGGTCAGTTTCCGATCTTTACTAAGGCCAGTTTGCGATATTTACTAAAGTCAGATTCCAATATTAACTGAAGCCAGTTTACAATATGTACTAAGGCCAGTTTACAATATGTACTAAGGTCAGTTTACGATATGGGTTAGTTTCCGATATTTCCTAAGGTCAGTTTACGATATTTACTAAGGTCAGTTTACTATATGTACTAAAGTCAGTTAACGATGTTGACTAAGGTCAGTTTACAATATTTACTAAGGCCAGTTTGCAATATTTACTAAAGCCAGTTTCCAATATTTACTAAGGTCAGTTTCTAATATTTACGAAGGTCAGTTTCAATATTGTCACCAATCCAGTGTTTACAGTTTGGTTTTGCAATATCACATATTTTATAACACTGGAACAACCACCACTTTTTTCACTACCTCCTAGTTTTTCATCCTAAGAATCTTCAAAAGCAAAATATTATTCATTAGCCAAAGTTCAGCTTCTTAAAGCACTAGTTGAAAAAATGTATTGCAATGCTACTTACTTCAACTTACTTATATTTAAAGAAAAATTTATCTATAAATTAACTAATGAAAGCTTCATAATTTCATATCAACTTAGCATAAAAACACCAAGATGAACACATAAATATCGTGCATTAAAGAAGCATGGCATTGACTTTTCTTGACCAACTTATATCCTACCCTGCCCAACCCTCCCCAGTGGCAAACTAATTGGGGGGATGGGTGGGGGGTTTGCCCAGGTACCAGTCAGAGGGGGCTGGGAGTATCCATGCCACATCCCCCAAACAATTTTCCCTATTCTTTTAAATCATTGTGTTATCAGTTCAAAGTTTTACCAAAAGATAGCATCATTCTGCATCTACAGGAGAGCCACCTTACATAAACAAAATTTTCTCAAAGGGGAGTGGAACCCTCCCCCAGGATGGCATCCCCTGCACGGGGTGACAAAGGAAGGATCTGCCCCTGGGGCAAACTATTCTAGGTGTGCCACTGACCCAACCCTTTCCTATTTGAACCAGGACCAGTGCTTGATTAAGAGCAGGATACTGATTTATATGCAAAATAAGATGACAACAAACAAACTTGTGGCTAAGTAGGTCGGCTTACCTGGATGGAAGACAGCAAATGTCACCAGTATATCTCTCAGTTTCTCCAGGTTTTGGTTATTTTTACCACTGTGAAGACAAAGACAGTAATGAATACTTTATATCTGGTCTGGCATTACTGTGCACACTTTAAAACTATTAAACAGACACAAATGGATTCTTAGTCAATTGTCAGCTGGAGACCTTGCATATCATAAACCTCCATGTTTTTGTTTATGTCTTCATCAGTTCTAAGTGCAGCACTTTGTTTGAAGACCAAAAGAAATGACCGAATATTTTCCGCTAAAAATTGATCAAAAATTGCAAGAGTACTATTTTGGACATTCTGTTCCTTCAAATCCTTCTCAAAGATTGAGGAGTATCAACTTAGAATGAGACAAACATACAGGTCGTTCCTCTCAAGCTTCCTCGGACACCTGCGTAAATTTGGCCGTGATATTTCTAAAATCATCAGCATATCCTTCAATCATCTCATGTCACTAGTTAACCAGTGTCATCCCTTTCGACTCTACTTGCTCTTTTGAAGAACAGAGAGTGGTAACTTAAAAATGACCTGAAGTTTACATATCCCTGGGAAAATAACTTTAGCCACGATTGGCCGATACTTACCATTAGCTGACCGTGAGGCAATGCAGACTTCAATATACCGAATCATTTCTGAGCAATGTCTGAAACAAAAATCTCTCTTAATCGTCGATATGGAGCCGACAATCAAACCTTACCTAAAGAACGGCAAATCTCTATCTGTACGGGGGACATCTTTGTCAATTATTCTTAGAGTCTTCTTCAGACCCTTTAAGTTCTCCTCTATTGGTTGTCTGTTGGCATATATCTGTCCCAAGAAAAAAAAGAAAACAAATTCAGAGAAATAAAAATAAGGCATTGGACATGAGTCTACTTTAAAATTGTGTCGTATGATGAAAAAAAATCAGTATACACTGCTGGTAGCAACCGATGGTCTCGTTTTTTTACAGCAAATGCCTTTTAACACCTCACTTCAGAAGCACTAGATGAAAACTTGGTTGTTTTAAAGAATGATTGTTACCATGTTCATGTACACAATCTTCATCCATGCTTAGATTAATCTATTCTACCAAGTTACATTATTAATCATTTCTAATTGTTACATTACTTTCTATTCTTCCCTGTCTATTTTACTATTAACCTCTTGCTGCTAAGTTGAGCACTAAGCAACAAGTGATTAAAAACAATTGAAACATTTTATGTGCAAAATGAGGATGCCAAAAGAGCTGCAGAAAGCAAAAACAATTTGAATACCTTGGCTTGAATTTCAAAAAACTTGAATTGATGAAGGTTGTCGTGTAAGTTATTGGGAAGAGAGAGATCTTCTCCGAGCTTCACGACTGTTGAAATGTGTTCTGTGAGTTCTAGGCAACCTGTCACAAATGAGCAAAGTAAACATTTTTGAAGTACTCCAAAAAAAAACAAAAAAAAAACCTTCATACTGTTTTGTCTTGCTTCAAGAGAAATGTTTACATTAAAATTACCAAGAGTAAAATCCACTCATTATTTAAGGCCAATCAAATTTTACTTGTTCTAAAAACTCTTCAACTCTTAAACTGTCTAGACAGAAAATTATCAACTACTGTGTATTGCTTCATTGACTGTTATATACAGCTTTCAAGAGCATCTACTAGTTGCTGGTACAATTTCAGACTTTGCATGGGATTTTTGTCAAAGACTTACTCTGAAAGATTTTCTGCTGAAATCTCAATGTGAAATGCATGTAGATTGATATATTTTGGGTCTATTACAGTTGTTTGATTGGAGCAGAGGGGGAGGGGGTGTTAAGGGGGCCAAGTATGACTGTAAAACTATAGCAATTTTTCCTTAGAACTCCAACATTTCAATTCATAGATTTAGATTACCATTCTGAGATGGGCTGTGTATCTGTTTTGTAGTATTTGGGGAAGGCTGTTTCATTTCCTCTTCTTGCTCTCTCTCCTCTGACCAGGAACCCAGGACAGATTTCCACCTGGCCTTCAAAGCTTCATATCTGTAGTGGAACTCGAAATCTGATGCCTCCCTCTCCCTGTAATGAAAAAACGATGAAATTTATGGGTAAAATTTGGCCAGTGTCAGGAAGATCCCCTGCGAGAACAATAAAGGAGGCATAAAAGTGGAACATCATTTTTTACTTACATACTAGACATGTCTTGAATTAAGAAATTCCATAAGAATCTATCACGGGACACTTGTGAGATATTATTGACAATTTTGGCTGCTAAATATTGTTATTTACCGTTTGGTAGACTGAAATGGATAGTACCCATAAAGAAATTTCCATGCTTCTTTCCGAACGTCTGGAGAGACTCCACCTGCAATTTGAGCAATGGGAGGGATAAATTTACAAAATGGAATAAATTACCCGGAGTGAGTGTACTATAAATTAAAGGAGAGTTTATAACCAGGTAGGCCTATATATGTCCAATATCTATTGCATGTAGCCTAATTGACCTACAAGAGTTGAACATTTTGAGAAATATGTTGGAGCAGATGTTCTGCCTTAATTAACAAACCTAACAATAAATGTTAGTCCTAGAATACAATGGTGCTTGGTGCTGCTAGTGCTAGTACGCCTAAGCAAAGTTAGGATACCATGTACAGTATAGTATGTTTACAAGCAAGTGTTGCAGAACATTACTTGTTAGGATACATAGGTTTACGCTAAAGACAATGCTTGTACTTGCAGGCTAGAAAAAAAACATGATTGTTACCTCTAAATACGGACTTTCGAAAACGTTGTTCATCGCCAATTCTACCATCTTGATCGAAGAACTTTTCAAACTGGGCCCTGTCAATAGGGGACGCACGGGAGTCTTCCTCCTCCACAATGGTGTTCCAATGCAAAGCGTATGGCAGTAATTGTTCAAAGGATGGATCAAAACTGCAAGCCCTGGAAAAATCTTTTGCCATTTGCTTCACGATCAAATCGTTTAGCCTACTTCACTTTTTCAACAAAGTTCTTCTTCTGTATCACCAAATTCATTATCCCATGTCGTTCAACAACTTACGCGTAATAATGTCTTTTTGTTCCTACTTTTGTCTTGTGATACTGATAATTTTATCCCGCTACCTCCGCACACAAACTACTGTTCTGCAGATTTGTAACTTACCATGCACAGTTGACATCATAGAGTACGGTCCTTATGCAGCAGTGCCTTAGTATGTGAATACACTGAGTACGTAAGCTGTACCTCACGTAAAACGTCAAGTCCCACATACTCATTTGTCAACAACAACAACAACATATGTGTAGTGTGCGTACGCTTGCCACATGACAAGGATACGGTATCGAAACCGTATGACGTCATCTTGAGGGAAGAAAGAAACGGGATGATTCCCGTCAAATCAACGATTTTTTTTGGGCTACAAGCTCAATGAATAAACACAGCAAAGCGGAACTTGGGGACAAACCGACGGACTTTTCACTAAACATATGCTAAACGTTGTTTTGAAAATGATTGATACACTCCGTCCTAGTCCATCGATTCGATGATGGCTCAATGCATCAGTATAACGGAAAGTTGACTACCCGAGTGCTGGGGGCTCGAGAGCCAGATCGGGGCCCTAGGATACTATCATGCTACCTTCCCTTTGTTGAGGTCTTAACTTTATTTTCTGTAAGTGTAAACAGTGTCGTAGCAAGGAGCACCAGGGCCCGTTGTAGTAACAGAGATTAGGCTATTACTTGACTGGGCTTAATTGAGGACGTGAGCAATTTTGGATATTTGGTAACAATGTAACGCCATGATCTGGCACTCCAGCTTTCTCAACCGAGGACAGGATTCGGTTGAATTCCTTTATTTTCCTTCTTCCTGTTTTTCAATATTTAATGACACCTACTTTTCAATCTATTCTTACACGTACTGTTAATCCCCTCAGGACTCAGTTACCCCATACTTGTGCTTTCCTTTCTTTCGCAGTCTCACTTCCTTTTTACTATTACAGAATACAGATACGTCATTGTTTATTGTGTAGTATTAAATTTCATGAGCACTTGATGAGTCAGTGGAGATTCTAAAGACTGGCACACATTAGAGCTATCATGTACCATCACAATGCCGGTTATATCCATTGCATACGTACAATTAAATACAGTAGGCTTATACGTGTCTTCAGTATTAGTTTAGGTCTAAGTTCTGGCTTTTCTCGTGCATCGTCCTAAAAACACTTTCAGCGTTTACTTCATGATCAGACCATCTTTGGGACTGAATAAATATTTCTACTTACTCTGTGTTGATAACTTGATATTATATTTACAACCTCTCATGCTTTTGTGTTATACAATTTTTGTAAAATCAATTTCTATTCATGATTTGAAATAAGCGGTAAGTTAAAATGAAATTGTGTTTTGGCTTTGGATTACCAAAATTCTTCCAGTAATGGTCAACTTAGGTGGGTAAAGTTCAATGTCAAACAGCTATGCAAACTAATGGGACAGCAAACACTGCTATTTTATGTCCGACATGTACCATATCTTTGGTAATAGAATCGAGGGCGCACTTTCGATAAATTGTTTGGCGGACAACTTCAAGCAAAGTAATATAGATGTAGTGGAACCATCCTTATCAATTTCTATGAGTGGAACTAATCCCAATGAAATGTGATTGGCCTGCTTGCAAATATTTGATCTATATTGAAACAGAACTGTTATATACTTAGTACTAGAGCACAATAGTTTCTGTGAAAATGAACTCCGTTGCATTCCCGCTGTGAGATGGCAACAGAAGATCTCTCTTTCCTCAACGACCAGGGTAACTTTTTCGGCCTTACTTGTTGTCCGTCTCATGCAAAAGCTCTCCTCAAGTTACTTCAATGTTTTCTTGCTTTATAAATATAGCAGTCTTTAGTTAAACTAAGTAGCCTAGCTCAGACCCTACAAAGTACAAGTATGCTACAAGGCTACAGTAGGCCTAGGCTTAACGTTAGGCCTAACGAGCTTTGGCTGCATCAGAAGAATTGTCACAAGAAAAGATAAACACTGCGACACATTACCATTATTTCAGTAACATTATTTGGAATTCAACCTAGGCTAGACTATGCCCTAGAGGACTTAAGGCTAACCTATTCCTATATTGGTACTAATTTAGAATCCGTACCATTCGACTACCCGACAACTCTAATTCATTCCAGCGAATCATTCACGCGACGCACCTATTCAATGTTATTCTATTGATTTGTTGAATCGAAGTAAGCTTTCCCATTCATATGGTACAGATTCTAAAGTTAGGCCCCAATATTTTCATCTCGAAGATTTATCTTACCAAACCAAATGCCTGTATTCCTCGGCTTAGAGAGAATTCTTTAGTACCAACATCTGGTGATCATGATAGGTAACCATTGTTGCAAATCTGGTGTCCGAATTTGTGAAATATTTAACAACCCATAGACTATCAAGATTTGCTGGATGTTTAACTTGGATAAATCATTGTCTAATATGATCTACTCTTTCTAGAACTGAGGCCTTCACCTAGGCCAACAAAAATAATTTTGTTTTCATGTTAATTTGCCCAAGCAAGACAAATAAGGATGTATCAATTAATGTCCATTCCACTATAGTAGTATCTAACCAATCAGAGTGCACAATTTTCCACTCTTGTATGCAAAAAGGATGAATAGTACAACACAATATAACATGTTTGTGCGACTGGAAGGCAAATAGCATGATGCATTTTACTTATTCAATTGGCAGCTGGACACTTAGCAAGTGCACAATGCCTGATTTGTCCACCTGCTATGCGAATAGTAAGTGCGCACTACCACCTGGTGGCTGCTGGGCCAGTATATGCGACCTAATTTCAATTTTAGAGACTGTGTATATCCAGTGAAGTTGGCCAAAACTTATTTTACTTTTACATCATGCAAAGTTACTGACAATTGCCGTTCTCATTCGTTACACACACAGTCTCCACAGCCAAGAAGAATTTAACAGTGTGTATCTTCAAGTAATGGTTGGAAAGATTTTAATCAGCACGGAATATTATTATCAATATCACTTAATTTGACATTATTATTTTATACCTTTCTCCTTTAGTGCGGAGGCTTAATGCTGCCCTTTCTGTCTATCAAGAAAAGTACCCACCATTATCTGATGAGGAACAGGTAATATTTGCTGTCTTTACATCAGCTGGTTTGTATTTGATACCATGTTCCTCAGTCAATAAATTCGTAGAATCTCTTGCTGCTATTGGAACACTTATCAGGCAAATGTCAGCTCTTCTCTTCCCCATATCCCTTGTAAACAAACTATTAAAGGGTGTGAAGACTCGCGCAAAAAGAAACGTCTAATGCCGGTAATCTGACCTAGTTTCAAATGAGGTGTAACAGAAGTGTTAGACACCACCATCTATCCCAGAAAATACACACACAGCTTGCTACTATCGGTAATTAGCCACTAGTGTTCAGTCAGTACATACAGCTGCGGTCAATACCCACAGCACAGTGTACAAACAATACAGCGATGGACATCTCAGGTCCAGCTAAAGATAACAAGGTATCACGTTTCATTACTGTACTGTCTGCATTTTGTAGAGACACGAACAAAACGTCACTTGCAAGCAACGGAAAGTTATTTTTTCAGATGGCCGCACACGGTTTGGGGCGAGTCTTCAACGCCTTTAATGTGAAGCTTTGTAAAAGCAGTGAAGAAGCATTGAGGATCACAAAGTTTTGTTTTTCTCCTTTCTTTCTCCAGTCTGAA
>JAIPMN010003162.1:0-18670 GCA_020650975.1 Apostichopus californicus | reverse complement strand
GTCATTGTATTCTTTCATTGTTTTCAGACATTGCCAATTCTCTTTCAATCAATGGCTAACATCATCAATTGTAAGACTATGGCTGAGGTGCTCGGTATGGCCAAGAACATGACAGAGAACACTGCACTGTCCAACCAAGGGCTACCAAATGTCACTGGTGCTATTCAACACAAAGTAAGTCACTGTTTGTTCCAATGCTACCATAACTCCTCTGAAACTGCATTAAAAGCATTGAAGACTCGCCCCAAACCGCGTGCGGCCATCTGAAAAAGTTTACTTTCTGTTGCTTGCAAGTGACGCTTTGTTCGTGTCGCTACAAAATGCAGACAGTAATGAACAGTGATATCTTGTTATCTTTAGCTGGACCTGAGATGTCCATTGCTGTATCGTTTGTATACTGTGCTGTGGGTATTGACCGCAGCTGTATGTACTGACTGTACAATTACCGACGGTAGCAAGCTGTGTGTGTATTTTCTGGTATCGATGGTGGTGTTTAACACTTCTGTTACACCTCGATCGAAACTAGGTCAAATTACCGGCATTAGACGTTTCTTTTTGGCGCGAGTCTTCACACCCTTTAAGTTTGTTATGTAAGGCAGTAGGCTGTTTCAAATGTATGTTGAGAAGGGGAAGGGGAAGCAGTGAACATGGTGGGGGTGATGGGAGGAGTTGGGTGGGGAACAGAGAAAACAAACTTGAAGGGGTGGCACGAAACAACTTATGTTGGAATGGTTGCAAGGGTGTCGCTTTATTGAAATCATTTATTATCGTCGGGTATATTACAATCAGTCTGTTAAGAGACAACTGTCACAATGTTCTATAGACAGTAATTCACTAAAAGAGGTTTATAATACCCATGAACTGAGTCTCTGACCTATGCAGTAGAGTTTATCCTATACATTAACTCACTTAAAAGAGGTTTTTCATACACATGAACTGAGTCTCTGACCTATGCACTAGAGTTAGTCATATATACGTTAACTCACTAGAGAGAGATTTCTAATACACATGAACCGAGTCTCTGACCTATGCACTAGAGTTAGTCCTATACATTAACTCACTAAAGAGAGGTTTCTAATACCCATGAACTGAGTCTCTGACCTATGCACTAGAGTTTGTCCTATACATTAACTCACTGAAAGAGAGGTTAATAATACCCATGAACTGAGTCTCTGACCTATGCACTAGAGTTAGTCCTATACAGTAACTCACTAAAAGAGGTTTCTAATACCCATGAACTGAGTCTATGACCTATGCACTAGAGTTTGTCCTATACATTAACTCACTAAAAGAGAGGATTATAATACCCATGAACTGAGTCTCTGACCTATGCACTAGAGTTAGTCCTATACAGTAACTCACTAAAAGAGGTTTCTAATACCCATGAACTGAGTCTATGACCTATGCACTAGAGTTAGTCCTATACAGTAACTCACTAAAAGAGGTTTCTAATACCCATGAACTGAGTCTCTGACCTATGCACTAGAGTTAGTCCTATACAGTAACTCACTAAAGAGAGGTTTATTATACCCATGAACTGAGTCTCTGACCTATGCACTAGAGTTTGTCCTATACAGTAACTCACTAAAGAGAGGTTTCTAATACACATGAACTGAGTCTCTGACCTATGCACTAGACTTTGTCCTATACAGTAACTCACTAAAGAGAGGTTTCTAATACCCATGAACTGAGCCTATGCACTAGAGATAGTCCTATACATTAACTCACTAAAAGAGAGGTTTCTTATACCCATGAACTGAGTCTCTGACCTATGCACTAGACTTTGTCCTATACAGTAACTCACTAAAGAGAGGTTTCTAATACCCATGAACTGAGCCTATGCACTAGAGATAGTCCTATACATTAACTCACTAAAAGAGAGGTTTCTAATACCCATGAACTGAGTCTCTGACCTATGCACTAGAGTTAGTCATATACATTAACTCACTAAAAGAGGTTTCGAATACACATGAACTGAGTCTCTGACCTATGCACTAGACTTTGTCCTATACAGTAACTCACTAAAGAGAGGTTTCTAATACCCATGAACTGAGCCTATGCACTAGATAGTCCTATACATTAACTCACTAAAAGAGAGGTTTCTAATACACATGAACTGAGTCTCTGACCTATGCACTAGACTTTGTCCTATACAGTAACTCACTAAAGAGAGGTTTCTTATACCCATGAACTGGGCCTATGCACTAGAGATAGTCCTATACATTAACTCACTAAAAGAGAGGTTTCTTATACCCATGAACTGAGTCTCTGACCTATGCACTAGAGATAGTCCTATACATTAACTCACTAAAGAGAGGTTTCTAATACACATGAACTGAGTCTCTGACCTATGCACTAGACTTTGTCCTATACAGTAACTCACTAAAAGAGAGGTTTCTAATACCCATGAACTGAGTCTCTGACCTATGCACTAGAGATAGTCCTATACATTAACTCACTAAAGAGAGGTTTCTAATACACATGAACTGAGTCTCTGACCTATGCACTAGACTTTGTCCTATACAGTAACTCACTAAAAGAGAGGTTTCTAATACCCATGAACTGAGTCTCTGACCTATGCACTAGAGATAGTCCTATACATTAACTCACTAAAGAGAGGTTTCTAATACACATGAACTGAGTCTCTGACCTATGCACTAGACTTTGTCCTATACAGTAACTCACTAAAAGAGAGGTTTCTAATACCCTTGAATTGAGTCTATACACTAGAGTACTATACTGCCTATATATTTATCAATCTATGTCCATCACACTTGATGTTACTTCTTTTGTGGAGAATTTGTATCAAGAAATATCTGATCATAGAATTTAAGACTGATGTGAACAATTAATTACAAAGTTATTCATAAAGAAAGCAAGTCTAACAAATGTTTTAGCAAGCGTGCAAAAATTACATGTTTGGCCAATTGTTGCCAGGACCGTACCCAACCCCGCTAAGTGAAGGTCTAGCCAGCTTGTAGGAGTCACTTGCAGATAAGGGTGAACAGTTGATGAGGGAATTCAGCATACTAGGTTGAGGAAGATGGAAGTTATTTTTGGAAATGTTCACGTTCTTGGGCTGTTCAGGGATATTTTCTCAATGAATTCCATGTGATGTTGTAGTCTGGTGACTATTTGGGTCGTTTTTTCTTACAGTTTGGACTCTCCGTCATCCTGTGTGGCCTCAGCCGTGCTGAGGCACTTTTCTCAAGTACAACTGCCAAAGACTTGGACCCAGCCATTATACAAGAATGGTAAGTACAAGCTGTCAATTTAATATTCAAGAGGATTACTATTTATGTTATGTCGTCTCAAAATCATCATTTATCATCTGTGAATTCTTCTTACAAATCAACTACATCCTCTTCAAATAGTAGAAATATTTAATGATTGAGACAAGATGGGCTCTGTTATTCCCATTTTCAGAAATGCTTTCTCTTGGTTTGTACCATGATTTTAAATTAGAGGTGACAGTGTCATTGTAAACAGACATGGATGTAACATGTCAAATTGTGCACTGACTTTATTGTGCATGACTTTGTATGTGGATATACTAACAAGTGCTTATAACGAAAGACTTTGTTATGTATATATGTACACTAGCACCATTTATACACCAACTTTATATGAACACTGACTACATGCATACACTTATTTTGTGTCTACTCTGACTTTGTTATGTATGTACACTAGCACCATTTATACACCAACTTGATATGAACACTGACTACATGCATACACTTAGTTTGTTATGTATGTACACTAGCACCATATGTACCCCAACTTCATATGAACACAGACTAAATTCATACACTAAGTTTGTTATGTATGTACACTAGCACCATATGTACCCCAACTTCATGTGAACACTGACTACATGCATACACTTAGTTTGTGTCTACTCTGACTTTGTTATGTATGTACACTAGCACCATATGTACCACAACTTCATATGAACACAGACTACATGCATACACTAAGTTTGTTATGTATGTACACTAGCACCATATGTACCCCAACTTCATATGAACACAGACTAAATGCATACACTAAGTTTGTTATGTATTTACACTAGCACCATATGTACCACAACTTTATATGAACACTGACTACATGCATACACTTTGTGTCTACTCTGACTTTGTTATGTATGTACACTAGCACCATATGTACCACAACTTTATATGAACACTGACTACATGCATACACTTACTTTGTGTCTACTCTGACTTTGTTTTGTATGTACACTAGCACCATATGTACCACAACTTTATATGAACACTGACTACATGCATACACTTACTTTGTGTCTACTCTGACTTTGTTATGTATGTACACTAGCACCATATGTACCCCAACTTCATATGAACACTGACAACATGCATGCACTGAGTTTGTGTCTACTCTGACTTTGTTATGTATGTACACTAGCACCATATGTACCACAACTTTATATGAACACTGACTACATGCATACACTTACTTTGTGTCTACTCTGACTTTGTTATGTATGTACACTAGCACCATATGTACCACAACTTTATATGAACACTGACTACATGCATACACTTTGTGTCTACTCTGACTTTGTTATGTATGTACACTAGCACCATATGTACCCCAACTTCATATGAACACTGACAACATGCATGCACTGAGTTTGTGTCTACTCTGACTTTGTTATGTATGTACACTAGCACCAAATGTACCACAACTTTATATGAACACTGACTACATGCATACACTTACTTTGTGTCTACTCTGACGTTGTTATGTATGTACACTAGCACCATATGTACCACAACTTTATATGAACACTGACTACATGCATACACTTATTTTGTGTCTACTCTGACTTTGTTTTGTATGTGCACTAGCACCATATGTACCACAACTTTATATGAACACTGACTACATGCATACACTTATTTTGTGTCTACTCTGACTTTGTTATGTATGTACACTAGCACCATTTATACACCAACTTGATATGAACACTGACTACATGCATACACTTAGTTTGTGTCTACTCTGACTTTGTTATGTATGTACACTAGCACCATTTATACACCAACTTGATATGAACACTGACTACATGCATACACTTAGTTTGTTATGTATGTACACTAGCACCATATTTACCCCAACTTCATATGAACACAGACTAAATTCATACACTAAGTTTGTTATGTATGTACACTAGCACCATATGTACCCCAACTTCATATGAACAATGACTACATGCATACACTAAGTTTGTTATGTATGTACACTAGCACCATTTATACACCAATTTGATATGAACACTGACTACATGCATACACTTAGTTTGTGTCTACTCTGACTTTGTTATGTATGTACACTAGCACCATTTATACACCAACTTGATATGAACACTGACTACATGCATACACTTAGTTTGTGTCTACTCTGACTTTGTTATGTATGTACACTAGCACCATTTATACACCAACTTGATATGAACACTGACTACATGCATACACTTAGTTTGTTATGTATGTACACTAGCACCATATTTACCCCAACTTCATATGAACACAGACTAAATTCATACACTAAGTTTGTTATGTATGTACACTAGCACCATATGTACCCCAACTTCATGTGAACACTGACTACATGCATACACTTAGTTTGTGTCTACTCTGACTTTGTTATGTATGTACACTAGCACCATATGCACCACAACTTCATATGAACACAGACGACATGCATACACTAAGTTTGTTATGTATGTACACTAGCACCATATGTACCCCAACTTCATATGAACACAGACTAAATGCATACACTAAGTTTGTTATGTATTTACACTAGCACCATATGTACCAAACTTTATATGAACACTGACTACATGCATACACTTTGTGTCTACTCTGACTTTGTTATGTTTGTACACTAGCACCATATGTACCACAACTTTATATGAACACTGACTACATGCATACACTTACTTTGTGTCTACTCTGACTTTGTTATGTATGTACACTAGCACCATATGTACCACAACTTTATATGAACACTGACTACATGCATACACTTACTTTGTGTCTACTCTGACTTTGTTATGTATGTACACTAGCACCATATGTACCACAACTTTATATGAACACTGACTACATGCATACACTTATTTTGTGTCTACTCTGACTTTGTTTTGTATGTGCACTAGCACCATATGTACCACAACTTTATATGAACACTGACTACATGCATACACTTATTTTGTGTCTACTCTGACTTTGTTTTGTATGCGCACTAGCACCATATGTACCCCAATTTGATTAAAACAATGACTACATGCATGCACTAAGTTTGTTATGTATGTACACTAGCACCAACTATACACCAACTTCATATGAACACTGACTACATGCATACACTAAGTATGTGTCTTCTCTTACTTTGTTATACATGTATGTACACTACCACCATTTTTACCAAAACTTGATATCAATCCAGACTCCATGCACTGTGTTTGCTGGTTTCATGTCACCACTGCTTCATGTGTGCACTGACTACATGTGTACTCTGAAGACATGTGTATTGGGACTACATGCACATCCTGAGTTATGTCTTATGTGTGTGCAGGGTCATTAGTCCCTAAACTTGGTGTACAATGATTGAAGTTTTGAAACAATTTTGTTCATTGTGTTTTGTGTGTGAAGATTGCTTCGTGTGTGCAAAAACATTTGTGTGTTCATGATGTGATTGAGTAGTTCTGTATGTCTTGATTCTCTTAAATATGATTGACTCCGATGGGTTCATGGGACATGTTCATATAAATCACAAACTACGTATCTTAAAGCTGACAAGTCTGGTTGATTTGATGGGTTCATGGGACATGTACATATAAATCACAAACTATATCTTAAAGCTGACAAGTCTGGTTGATTTGATGGGTTCATGGGACATGTACATATAAATCACAAACTACATATATGTTAAAGCTGACAAGTCTGGTTCGATGAAAGTTAATGAAAGCTCTGTCAGTTCCTTTTCTTCTTTACTTGACACAAGTTCTGCTGGTGTAAGACAAACTGTAATTTCTTAGATGAGAAGAAACCATCATATATTGTAAATGAATCTGCTATCTATAGTAGTGGCCCCTCTACAATTTACCTTGATCTTTTCTTTGCTTGTGATTTTCTCTCAGGGCTCAGTGTGTAGATGTGTTTGCTAACGCCATTTGTGAGATGCCGAACACGAGCATTGCAGAGCCTCTTCTCAAGTTTCCACAATCGCTGGAACATTTCAAACACTTTGTTAGCAAGCAATCATTTACAGTGCTAGAGGGTAAATTAAGGTAAGGATTTATCTTTCTTTCAATATTTTCAGGGGGAAGTAAAATCTGCTTTTACAATAGCGTACTTGTTATTGTTGTAGTTATTGATTTTCACTGCCAGTACATGTATGTTAAGGTGAAAGTATTCGATTTCACACTGCAACACACTCGAGGGAATATTTAGTTCAAGTTTTTGTGGGCTTCTAATATTGACAGGACAGTTAGGATATGTACCACAATGGTAATATTGGATTGTATTATGTCTGTCGTGATTATGGTCACATATTGCCATCATATCAGTATATCATTGAAGGAGATTAATTAGACTGGTACACACCCAGTGTATTTGTTTGCAAATTATTCAGGGAAAGTGAGTAAATTCAATTTAAAATGAAAATCTGATTGATGTATTTTGGGAATATTTTTTGGCTAAAGGATATTGGAGAGCAAAGAGCTGAGAAATAGTGAAAATTCAGACTTAATGGATCAAAGTTAGAAGACTAGATTACATTTGCCTTTGTAATGATGTAAAATAAGTCATAAGAGGGCTGCAAACCTCCGACTGAACTACTCTGCGTAAAACCAACACATCTCTCGTAAGTAAACCATGAACAGATGATTGAAATAAAGGATCCTTTTTTGGATGCAGGTTAACTTTTGTAATTGTTTACTTTCACAGTGTGTACATGTTATATTGTTTGCTTTCACAGTTTATGTAATGTGATACAAAGAAAATATCATCTCCATTCTCAATAGCTCTCTTAGTTGTTTACTTGTACAATTTATAATGAATATGTGTAAACATGTTTCATACAATGTGACTTCATTGACAAACAGACTTTTGAATTGCTGATATAAAAGGATTCCAAATAAAATAAAAATTTTAGCAAACTGCTTATCCACTAGAGAGCCTGTGTAAGAGAATGTGTTAAAGTAAGTTGGCCTGACGTTTCGATCCTAGCAGGACAAGTCAATTAGCTTTTGAAGAAGATCCTGCTAGGATTGAAACGTCAGGCCAACTTACTTTTACACATAAAAGGATTCAGTCAGAATATGACTTGGTCATCACTATTCACCATTTAAGATAACTCTATATGGCATCCTGAATCGGCTAGATCGACAAATAAATGTCAGCTATGATTGATGTACCAGCCTTGCTCTACTGCCTCTGTGAGAAAGCATTGAGCCAGAGATTTCATGACTGCATTAATTCACATGACAACACCAACGAAGACTTAGGAAGACAATCATCAGTGAACATTTCCAGAATGATGGAATCATTCAACAATTCAACTGATAAAAAATATTTTGTCACAAAATGATGCAGAAATCAATGAATAACAAATTATAAAGTAGTTTGTGTGCATGGCCCCTACATGTCTTTAATGTTTGTCATATGTTCATTTTGATGTGTGTGTTTAACTGGATCAAAACCAAACATTTCTGTCTTTTCTGTTTTTTTCCACCAGACCAATAACAGAAGAAGAAGAAAGACCGAGTTAAGAATCCTAAAAAAGGAGTTGACGAAAGGAAGAAAGTCCTACTTAATATGTTTAAGATTTGTATTATTTATTCTATCAAAATAACTCACAAGTTTGTACAACTAATTTGTTTGTATTAATTACTCTTCAAATGCAGCAAACTGCAGTTTGTTAAGCAAACATATATCTTACATATTTGACCTTGACTTTTGCTAGTCAGATGCAAGCAATGCTTCCAAAATGTCTTGTTAAACAAGTCATAGATTTAATCGTGGGCAGTGATTTGTGTGTGTTGATCTGATTATATTATCTAGGCAACATTTAATTTATTAATGTCCCTTCGGAGGTTTTCATATTGTACCTCAAATGTTCCTCTTGATACTGAGAATCTTATAGTCGCTGCTGAATTATTGCCTGTTCAGGGAGAGTGCCTCTTTGTCATCAAGATCCTGTCTTCGATATTGTGAGGCATTCTGACAAATTACAGTTTCTTTCATGGTTAATTTTACGATCTCTGCTCTTTGACAAGATTGAGCGAAGTTTGGTTTGAAAAAAGGCATCCCACGAGATCGTTGGCATCTTATAAACAAGTTAGTGTACATGTTGGCAGAAACAATGCAGGATTATGTCAATTCTGTATATACATTTTATCAGCAACAAACTTGTTCGATGAAAAACAACTTAAGATGTGATAGAAGATAAACCCTTACAAAAGAGTTATTTCAGTTATCAAGTGACAACATATCAGTTTTAACAATGATTTCTGAATTTTCAGGCATAATAATTTGACTCAAAGCAAGATTAAACTTGATCAAGCTAAGGCAACCTGAGAGCTATGTTCACCAGATGAAGGATCGTTAATGGTCAAAGAATTTATTTTATCGGATCTAGAAAGCTTTGTTGTTATCGTAGTAATAATTACATCTAAACAGCAATTTGGAAAAATTCTTCATTTTGTATGTTTCCTTCATTATTTCAAATCAACCTTGGCTAGTGTAGCTAATATCAGCTACAGTAGCTAATAATGACTAGTGTAGCTTCTAACAGCTAGTGTAGCTAGTAATGACTAGTATAGCTAAAAATGGCCAGTGTAGCTACTAACAACTAGTAGAGTAAATAATGGCCAGTATAGCTACTAACAGCTAGTGTAGCTAATAATGGCTAGTGTAGCTAATAATGGCCATTGTAGCTATACTACTATTGTATAATGGCTATTGTAAACTAATAATGGCTAGTGTATCTAATAATGGCTACTTTAGCTAGTATAGATAACGGCTAGGGCAGCTAATAACGGCTAGTGTAGCTATAACAGCTACTGAAGCTAGAAACCGCTAGTTTAGCTAATAATTGGTCAGTGTATGTGTTATGTTATCAAATAAGGTTAACAAAATTCAGCCCTGAAAACAGTTGTGGAGCTGTGATGAAGTACTGTGGTCACTGGTGCAGGATGTTACTGCATAGAAAGGATTTGTACATGTAATGCCTTAACCTTAGTAACTATGTGATGCCTGTTATAGTAAGTACTCTATAACTACACACGCCTTGAAATGTTTACTATGACTAGTATTGGATGATGCCTTTACTTACACCATGCATTCAGTTTACTATGGGATGATGCCGTTACTGACACCATGCACTAATGTCTCCCTGTCAGTTCAGTGTGACCTTACATGGAGTACCTTTTTGCACAAGAAATGTTGTGATCTGTACAGTTTGTGCATTATACAGTAAAAAGTACACAGTAAACACACTACAAGCAGCCAGCAGTAGCTGTTGGAAATGTCAGATTTGGTATAGCCTAAAAGTGTGGACACTACGAACAGGCATAGGTAGAATGACTGAACAAATATAAGGGTACCTGTCCCTGTCGTTTGTAGTACACAGTAGTACACAATATCAAGTTACATTGCTTGCTTAGCCTAACTCTGTGCTTAATACTGCGAACATTGCAAACAGCAAGAGAGCCTGTCAACATTAGTGTTCATTCTCTGTTTAAGCCTTCCAATTTTCAGTATGAACATATATATATAAAAGATTCCAGCACGATCGCATTCATATAATTATCTGTGACAATATAATATTTTTTTCGCCCAGTTGATGGAAGGAAAAACTGTCACTATGTCGCTATGTGGCCAAGTGGGGTACACATTGGTTGCTGTTTCAGATGAGACTACTTGCTGTATTTTGGTGAATTATGATAGCTGCACCTTTAAACATGAATACAGTTGATTTGTGTAAAAAAAATTCATAATTTCATAGGGAATGAAACAGAAAATTTTGCAAATTACGTCAGGGTGTCTGCCTGCTCCAAACAATTGTTGTAACGTCTCTGTGACCCAGACGAAAGATTAAACATGCAATGAACTGTGTGTTCGTAGTGGAACTTATTTAATGCTTTGAAAGAGGCTTGCTTACCACTTGGATTCTTCACAACGATTTTGTCTTCGCCTTACACATTTCTAGCCATGTCATTATAAGTTGATATTTTGAGATAAAAATTTAAATGGTAGAGGAAGCACTCATGTTTTGATTCCTTGTCAGAAAACCAGGGAAGTATGTATCCTCTGTTTCAAGTAAATTTGTGTCTAGAATATAACTTGCATCTAGTGTTTATAACAACAGTAATTCAGTACTTCCATGTAATCTGTGAGAAAGCATTACCAACATCATTGATCTGTACCTGTGATCTGTTTAATAGAAATGAAGAAATAACACGGACATTGAAAATCTAGAAGAAATGTCAAGGAGTGTTTGTAGCTTCAAAAAGAAAGAATACCTTGCAACATTACCTTCACAAGAAGAGAAGTTATCTGAAATTGAAATATTAATGTATTTGTTACCTAATGTTATAACAAGTAGATCAGGGGGGATTTGTTTTGTGATAGAATTGATATAAAATATCACTGTAATTTGTAAAACCATAAAAAACATGAAAGATAACGTGTAACATCATTGGCTGCTATGATTCAGAATAAATGCAGCCACTCATTATGTTGTAGTACTCCAGATATGTAAACGTAATGTGTGATAATATTATACAGCAATTAATCTTCAGGGTATGGAAGCTTAACTTTCATTTACTATAGGAAATGTACAACAGAGTCAGTTATTATTATTTACATATCAGTTATTCAAAAGTAGTGAATGCTGGTGGAAATTGTGTTTATGTCACATTAGGTTGTCCTTATCATTATTATTACTTTTACTATTATTGTTATTATATCTATAAGCATAGCTGTTCATTCTGATAAAGGTTTACAGAAAAATCTTGAAGTTCTGATTTGTTGGTTGTTTGACCTCGACATTTGGGATTTGCCTTCATTTAGTTAATATATCTGATCCTTTAATTTACTAAAATGAGAGAGAAAATGTTATGGATTTATTTTTTTGTCATTTGCAGTAAATAGTCTGACAATTAAAATTACTTAGTTTGGACATTTCTATGACAGCGTGCTCACACATGATGCTAAAAATAGTTTTTTTTTGGTTTTGTTATTATTCTTTTATAGAAGAAAATACGTTTTTTTTTTTAATATTCGTACATAAAGGAAGAGTTTGGTCTGAGTTATGCTTGAGCAGGTCAGGTTTAAATATACTGCAAATATAAAGTTACAACTTTTTGTTTATCTTTTGTGTTCCGGATAAAGCGCATATGCAAGGTCAAAATGAAGCTTTAGCTTGTTGGAGGGAAACAAACTGTTTATCCAGAGAGTGTAAAACAATATGAGAAGCTTGTGGTTTGTAACTATAAACTTGATAACAAATTTTCTGCGGTTAAGGCAAAATTGCTTTCTTGGGGGCCTACCATGAGGTTATGTGCATTTCCAATTTCCGTCATTTTCTGTAACTCGCAAAATGCCTCATAGCCAGAAAGAAGGCCTAGGAATTACGGTTAAAAGTGGCCTATTTGTGGCAGTTCCTCGTCTCTAAGGGAACTCACTACAGCATGCATGGGAAAACGCCATACTGTAAGGGTACAAATATCTTTTAATCGAGAGAATATGTGGTACAGGAAATAATAAGTTGATCATCTGATTTCCTGGGCATGCGCAATGCAAAAGGATCAATGTGTAGCCTACGATCTAGCAGTGCCGTTAACCTTTGTAAGAAAAATCACACCCCCCCCCCTCTAATTTAATTAAGTAGAAGGTGAGCAACCGCCCCTATGGCAAGCTGTTTTAACATTTAACTCTCTGCTTTATTTAAGTAGAATTGATTCCACTTAAGGAAATTCAATTTAAGCTTCATTATTAAACAGTTGTATTTAGCTTTAGATATTTTACACTTTCAGTTATTCATTCTTCTGGAGGGAAATTATATTTCTAGTAGACCTGGAATGGAGATCGAGAGTTTACAACACAATTTTAGGATAAGAGAGTTCGAGAGCACTCTTTTCAAAGTACGAGGTTCTTTAAGCAGTATGGAATAGCGGAATATTAATAAGTTAATTAATAAGAACAATTTCAATAATCTACTATTTCCACTGAAGGCTGACAAAGGTTAAGAGATTGAAGAAGACTATATATAAGCAGTCCAATATATATTTTAAGGGACGGAACACTTCAAGGATGACTGCAGTGCACTTTGAGCAATTTTGCTAGCGCGTGTGTTTATAATTACGGGGGGGGGGGGGGTGTGATCTTGCTAACGTTAGTGTTCTCTGGAAGAAGAAACAAAACATGTGTAGGGAGTAGCGATGCGAGGAGCGATGAAGTGATATTTTAGGTACCCTTAGAGGCATTGAAGACTCGTACCAAACCGCGTGCGGCCATCTGAAAAAAAAATTAACTTTCTGTTGCTTGCAAGTGACATTTTGTTCGTGTCGCTACAAAATGCAGACAGTAATGGAACGTGATACCTTGTTATATTTAGCTGGACCTGAGATGTCCATCGCTGTATCGTTTATACACTGTGCTGTGGGTATTGACCACAGCTGTATGTACTGACTGTACACTAGTGTCTTATTACCGACGGTAGCCTGCTGTGTGTGTATTTTCTGTGATCGATTGTGGTGTCTAACAATTCTGTTACACCTCATTCGAAACTAGGTCAGATTACCGGCATTAGACGTTTCTTTTTGCGCGAGTCTTCACACCCTTTAACGTTTGTGAGAAAGTACCGAATATATTTACATAAGGAAAGATTGCATTATCCCATAATACATACGTTATTACCAATTACTTGCTAGCTTGTAAAGTTTTTAATAATCGAGACTCGACAAAGATGATCTAGTTATGAGTTTCGAAGGAGATAATAACTATTTGCATTTTGCAGACAACAATCTCATTGCCTTGTGACTGGCATATGTCCAAAAACTGATTACCGCCTCTTTGAAGGTACTGTATCTTGTATGATGGACATCAGGTGTACGTAGTTCCCTTCACAACTGTCGACAGTTGAAACGCTAAAGTCGATTCAAAGACCACCCCGGGGGTTGATTGAAGTCTCAAGCCATTCTGAAGAACCATAATGCAGCCAGTATCTATTGCAGTTCTTAAGTCTTCATCGTTTTCAGTTGGCTGAACTTCAAATTAATAACACCTCTATATTATTAATGGTAATTCCAGTTTCCGATTTAACTTGCTTCTGTCAAGGTTTCTAAAGCAAGATGAAACTATGAAACAGCTCAAGATGGAAAGATTTTCCCTCGAGAGACATTCAGGTGTTAAATGACATAAGCAGACCTTTAAGTTATATTATCATATAGCAACGGAGTGGGGATGGAAGATTTGAATCAACAAACTTTAAAGTGTAAATATGTAATTAAACTACCGTGACTGGTCTTTTTTTTTTAGCAGGTATGGTTGAGAGGTGCTGCTTGGATGGCTGTTGGTACGGCTACAACGTTTCTACATCGGGATGGTTGCAATTGCTTTCGGATTCCATGTTTAGTTAATTAGTTAATTATTATCATGTGTCGGGTTGTGCAAACATGTAAATAATTTATTTAAGCATATCATGCCATCTGTAAAACAGGGTCTGATTTACCACTTGGCCAAATGGTCACTTGCCCAGGGTTCCCGACGTAGCGGTCACCCAATTAGAAGCCCAAAGTAACAGGAGATAAAAGGGGGGGGGGGAGGGAGATACTTTTTAAAATAATAGATTATAATATGTCTTGAAGCAAAATAGGAATTGTTCGTGTGGGTTAACGCAAATAATTATTTTCCAACTTAACGTTCCTATTCTAGGAAACATTTCTGCTATTATTTCAATGTCAAAAGTTGAGAATGTGTCACTTTCATTGTTCCTTTATTAAAGAAAGACTATCTCATTTATTTCAAAATAACAAGAACATTTAATCCCTCGTCTGTTATTATATTGGGGCTGAGTCAAGTTTCCAGACTTAGAAGCAAATAAAAGCTATGGAAATGCCTTTCTGTAATCATATAACCGGACAAAATTGGATAGAAGCGAACAATCAGTCTTTGGTAATGCGACCGGGTTTATTTCTGCAAGTCTGTGCATGACAGTTGCTGCGTCAACTCAACTAGTGATAACTGTCAACAAGTTTTATGGAATCCGGAAAGCTGGATGGTCGATTTAGTACTGTTGCTCAAGAAAAAGTAATGTCAGCAACCGAAGTGTTACGATTTCAACTCACAAAGGTATATCCTGACCTAACAATTTACGCTGAAATAATACAATATAGTTCGATACAATACAATATATTGCAATATACAAGACAATATGTACGCTGTAACACACTCAATTTAATAAGTTGAATCAATCAATTAATATCGTACTGGTCGTATCAAGAGATGTCTCTTCACCAAATAACAAGGCTACAATATCGATTTTGGGTAATTCACGAACACGGTCATTCATATTCCGTTACTTCATTTTAAACTTGTAAAGATTACATGATCAATTCTAAACCAGTACGGTTAAGTAACCATTAGATCCTCTATGATTTGTTTATTTATATTCACTGAAGTAAAGATAACATGTATGTGAATGTGTGACATAACTTATCCATATACGACTAACGTGAACTCATTAAATTAGGTAATTGAACATATGCAATGGGTTCGAGGCGTCAAGTTTGGCATGACATTTTTTTTTCCAGAAAAGATGGTTTACAACAGGATCTGGTTTTAATATTTATATGCTATGTAAGTCGTTTGACTTTTCAACTTTTCCGGTTGAAATCTAGAACTATGCCTTGTAGCTTCTAGCGCACATCCATTCTAGCATATTAGCGCCGTGTATTCTACCTAATATTAATCACTAAGGATTTGAAATTCGGGCTATCCCCGTGGTAGTATAGATGCTTGTTTGTTCATCTTTAGCATAACGGTAACCTACTTAATCCTCTACATAAACATAGTTGGCAACTTCCCCGAGGTAGTCGCTGTCATCTTTGTAGTGGTTTCCCTTAAAATATACACTTGACAGTTCAGAATTCGTATTCCCATCAGTACAAATTCTACATCTAATATGAGATACAGGCTACGATTGTCAATACTATTCTTTAGGCAACTTTTATATTCAGAAACCTTGAGTGTCCAACAAGTCGTTTCAATATAACGTCCAGTGCCTATAAGCTAACGTTATGAGACACGAGACGAGATATATAACTTTCTAGCTATATATAATGGTGACTCTTATTAAAATTTTCAGCATATTCTTTTAATGCCTACATTCAGATGTTGCAGACTAACTTTGTTATTATTACTCGTACATGAAATCAGTAAAGCTTCATGAAATTAAATTGAGCAAACCTAACTCGTCTTGAAGGAAACCTACGTCTCTTTAACACTATGCAAGTGAACTCTGCAACCAAATCAATGTCTTTGGTAAGACTCGCAGGCCTTCGGGGATAGGTCACGAACCGACTTACCCCTAGAGCTATATCTTGGACGAGAAATCAAGCGGAAGATTCTCATCTGAAAGAAAAACATCTCAGCTTCATTTGATCGATATTGAAGTATATTGCAGTAATGTTTCATGTTGCTGAGTGCAAGCCAAGCACAATAAAGAGGCCTCAATAACGCAATACAAGAAATGAAATCTCTTCAATATGAATGAAGCCTGCGAAAGAAAGATTGCTTCCGAGATAAAATGTAATACAGGGAAGAAAGAACAGACCGATGGAAGGGTATAATTGGAAACAAATATTAATAATTATGTATAGAAATAATTGTCATTATCATGTCTGTTGTATTAAGATATACATTAATAGGGACACAATACTGATAAAAATTCACGACATAGTATGGAAATTTGGTTGCAAACTTCTCTTTTATGCTAACTTGACACAGATAACTCAAATAAGAGATGTTCAATCCAAAAGGGGGTGAGTAGGTTGGGGAAGAGGCACAAATTTCGAAGGGCACTTGGACATGCGAGACTCATCTCAGTGTTCTCCAAAACTAGCTAAAAACGTCCCAACAAAATGGAGGCTTTGTGCTATCCGTAACAAAATCAAGTACCGTATTTCAATTTTTTGTAACAATTTCTAATTCATGTTTCACTTTTATTTTGCAAGATGGCACTTTGTACTCTGCACTTTGTACAGCGAGTTTTCTTAATTGTTTTACAAAGGGAACTTCGGATTAATTAAAAAGGGCTCTATGAGGTATTTCAAAAAACGAGGGATTGGATGGGGAAGTGTCTCCCGGCTCCACGGCTCTGCTTCCCTCTACTCAAATATACAAAGGAATCTCAAATAATTCATTCTGTACTGGTGATGAAACTCTGCAATCCGTGTTGTTAACAATCACATTTCAATACATGTCAAATGAGTAAACTCTGCCAAGTAGCACGTCTCGGACATATTTCATCTCTTGTACAATTTGGGTTCGTATTATGTTGTGTTTTTTTCTGCTGTAGAATTTTTTTTTGGTAGTGTCAAGCGCTTCAATGCCCTCGGCAATCAACTATTAACAACAGCTGCATTCGCTTCATCACTCTTAAAAATAAATGCAATGTCTTAATATTTCTATGCTACTATACTGTCCATAACTATGCGGTTAAGGAACTTTCAGCTTGCCGCTACATAAAGTGCATCTCCTTCTGCTTGAGTACCAGTGCAGTATTCATCGGCTCATTGCATCATCATAATGAGTTTAATATCACTGATGTTCAAATCCAAGTTTGACAATCCGTATACAAGGCAGTCAAAAGATATCGTGACTCGGTGGGTTATGACTTGCCATCAACCGGTGCTTGTAAAGTTTGTTAATATCTTGTTATTAGAAATATGCCTACAACGTCAGCAGAGCGTTGGGAATTCAGAATCATCAATCTTTATAACTGGAGTTGCTTCAGGACAAAACATTAAACGTCACAAACACAACATAGCCCAGGGTGGTTACAAATAGAAGGAAAACGTGGGCATAAATGATATCTGGAATTAAAAGCATTGTAATAAATATCATTACAAAACGACAACAAAATTGATAACTGTACTATCTAAGTGCAATGTGCTAAGAGAGTGAGGTAGAGAGCTAGCAATCTAGGGCATCAATAAAAATTTTGATAACCTGTAAATACATATTTATCTGTGCTGGTTTTCGAGTAGCCGGTTCTTTCATATATAATGTTGAAATTTTGTTAATCACGGGAGTTGGAGTTGAGGATATATGGGCAGGAAATGGTGGATACAGTATGAGAATGTAGTTTTAAAATTGTGTTATGAGAGGGTCGCTCTTTGGTGTATTGTATATTGTAACTGCATGGTGATTCAATATGATCATGTTAGCAGTTTACCAGGCTGCGATTAGTTATAACTTACACGGTAATTGAGTTCATATGCAAATGGTAAGATTACAAATTAGTTCCTTCAGAGAGAAATATAATGTTTTGTTTTTTACTTTTCATTTTTATGTGCCTATATATGTATATAAATATATAAATATATGTATATGTATATGTATAT
>JAIPMN010003160.1:0-17122 GCA_020650975.1 Apostichopus californicus | reverse complement strand
ATGCATCCATACGTATATATACCGCCAGTTCCTTTTTTATGATAGATGTGTTCTCCATAGATCAGGCTGGGCTACCAATTTCCTGTTTATGAAAGATCCTTGCAAGGCCGATAAGACCATGAGACATACTCTAGATAAGAAAGCTAAGCCTAGGTTTCTTGGAGTCTTCCATGAGATAACTATCAAGTAATTTCCTGACAAGGGGGCCAGAAATGTATTGCATTTCCCTTCCTTATCTCTCCGGTTTGATTTCAAACATTTCATATTCCCAGTCAAATTTTCTGGGCTATTTTTTTTGGGTTGCTTTGACAGAATAATAAATGGCAACTGATCAAAGATAACAGGCCCAGCAATAAGTCTGCTGCATTTCTGTTTTTTTTTTTTTTTTTAGTCTTTTCTGGCTTCCCTTGAGAGTTGCTATCAACTGATAAGAAGAAAAAGAATGTACGTGCACATGCAAGCCAAGACTTGAACTGCAACCAGATTGAACAGATTTTGGTCAATTTGCATTATATCTGCTTTTATCAAATAGTACCCCTAATATTACACAGTACTGTATATGGTGTGTACTATCTACAGTGGACATTTAATTTACTTCGTTCCTCGCTTACCTGTCCCCACCCCACAATCTTAGCACTCTTATTCTACCATGCCTAGAACGATCTGGTAACCTTCCAACACTGTGCGCCCTGTGTCCAGACCTCTTTTTCGATACGGTTCTTGCACTCACTATAAAGCTGGTTCTAGATGCTAAGTATTAAGTTCCACAAATATTTTCTTCTTGAGGTGTCTGTTTTACAAGGTTTTAAAGACTTGAGCGGTAATGGACCTTTGACATACCAATTTCAATAGGGTTCTTGTACAAACCTAGTATGAAGTTCATCAAAGATGTACTACTTTTGCACCCAGCAGTTCAGAATGCCTACCAGCACAAAGAGTACTGTATTTTACTTAAACATTTACGTCCAAGCACTATTTCTGATGACTAATTTAAAAAGTTTTACCAAATGTTACCAAAATATGGGTGAATACTTGGCACAGAAGTTAGTTCCAGAATGGGAAGAAGATAGAACCATTTACCATCCAAGCATACTTCATTCACAAAAATTTTCCAATGGGGAGGGTAACACTCCAACCCCTCCCCTTGACACCCCCACCCCTCCCCCAGGACGTGGATCACACTACCGCACAAAATCCGCCCGGCACTCAAATATTCCTGAGCACATCTAGCTTGAAACTTGAGGTTTATTACCATTATATCTTTGTTTTCTTTTTTTCTCTGATTTTTTCTGATTTTCTGATTTTTTTTCTGATTTTTTTTTCTGATTTGTGAAACAACTTCATCCACAAAGCTCATTTTAGTGATGTTGAATGGGATGAACCTCTCCCACCCCTTCCCCCTAGCTTTTAATTTGATACTGGCGATAATAAAAACATATAAATGTCATCAGTTGTATGTGCAATAATTATACATTGGGAACAGTGTCCAATGTTCTATGTTTAATAATGATGTCATACATCATGGAATAATTTACTTAATAACTTCTTCTCATTTTCCTTGAAACTTGTCAACAAACCTTGGAATAAAAAAAAAAAATGTGTGACATGCAAAATGAAAGTGAACATCGTCTTTCTTCAACAGTAAAGGTATGATTATAACATCATCAAAATGAAACAGTGAAACCCAAATGTGGATGTTTTTTTTTAAATTTTAAACTTCATTGTTTGGTGAAAAACAATCAGAAAAAGTGACAGTTGGAGAAATACACCCCAGCCCTGACAAGAGGAGAAGTCACAAAGTGCTACAGCTCCAGCACATCCTCCCCCCACCCCCCCTCCGCACCCACCCCCACCCCTGAGTCAAATAATAGGCACAGGAATATATGAGAATTGAAGAAGAGTATATTCTCATTTTCATTAACACATCTGAAACATGAAAGAGTGCAAAATATGGGACCTGGTCTAGCGTCTCTTGATGTATAATGAATACACTGTACATATATATGTATGCAAATTCGCAGAATTTTGTGCAATGTACTTTGAATAAATATCAAAATTTAATAAAGTTAAGAACCAATTGTGCCCTCTTTTCTTTCTTTATTCTCTTTTTATCTCAATTCCTCTTTGTTAAACATTTTTTTTTCTTTAATCCGTGGACTTTACTGAACCCTCTCATTCATTAAACACATAAACAACAAGTTATTATTAAGCAAGAAGAGAAAAGATCGGATGGCCACACCCTAAAGTAAACGTGTTTTAGCTGTACATACCCTATGTACAGCAGTATTAGCTCACATATATTAATGTCTGAATCCGTTCGATATTTGGAACATTTTAGCGTTAAAATTCATAAGTTACTATATATGTACAGCAAAAGTCACATCGACACAACACCGACGGAATGTCAAATAGTTTACATTTGTTTGCATTATAAATGTAAGAATTCCCAAGCATCAAAGTGATCTACATTTAATCTTGAGCCTTAACGATTAGAACAGCCTGATTATTTTGCAGCGACCCCATTGGTAGTAGCAAACAACCAATGAATGTTTGCTGTGCATTGTCTGAGAACATCTGCTGCCTCGACTACGTGTAACGTTAACATGATATTGATCTGATAAAGAAGGAGAGAAAAAAAAACACGAACTGTTGACAGAACGCTCTTCAATTTCTCTTCTTCTTTGCTTACGGTAGTTAATTAAAATTCAAACAGCAAATAATTAAGCAATAGATTTATTTGCTATATCATAGGTTTGATCGATTGGCTGGTTTTGTGTACATACTGTACATGAACTCAGAACATATTAACTCTTAATTGACCCCCGACTTATTCTTGACTATTATTGACAATTCACGACTAGTTACTAAAATCTGCCACCCACAGACTTTTACAATTGACTGTACAGTGTTTCCTATGTTGTAGTAAAATAAAAATATAAAAAAAATCCTAGTAGTAGTGGAGAGGGATTGTCTCCATGTTTGACAGGTTAACATTGACCAGGGGAATATTGTGATGCGCCTTGAGCACCGCTATCGGTGGATATGTCTACGCTTTATAAATCCTCAATATTATTATTATATTAATAGTATGTGATCTATACCAAAGCTATACAGAGTATAATTACTAGACACTTTGCTTGGTAGAATGTGGAGGTAGGTTGACACGAGGTGAGAGGTCACCACGAGAGGTCAGTGTCAGAGGTCACCAGGTTCATGTATACTCCAGACACGGTACAGCAAGGGTGCAGTTGTTCATGTGGGGGGAGACAAGTAAGTGACTGACGAAGTGAAGCAAATATTTCAATGTCATATTAAAAGTTCTGTAGTGTCAATGGTGCATTACTGTTATAAATGAGATACCTTAGAATGAGCCATTTGCATGACACCCAATTTGGGAGGGGGAGGGGACAAGGGGGGGACAAGGGGGGGGGCAGTGAGCAAGGAGAATATTAAGAGAACTGGACTGTGATTAAAAAAGCAGAAACAGAGTAAGCCAGGCTATGGTGGGATACAGTTAAACCTTACATCAAGGTAACATTTATGCAGTTAACCTTAGCAGTTTTTAAGCAACCAAGCTGTAACTCGGTACTTAATTGTATGTATTCTTAAAAGGTACTTTTGAGTATGTATGTCATATTCTAATATAAATGTACTGATATAGCTGTCGCAAAATTGAATTCCATTATTTCATCAATTTAGAAGCGGCGATGAACTAAGCTCATCCAGAAACATTTGCAACCCCCTTTGCAACCTCCCACCCCCAACCACCGTTTGTCATGTCTCAAACTCCACCATGTTCTTAGTGCAGTGTTTTCTAGTTTAAAGAACTGTTATGACATGTAAATTACTTTTTTCATCTAAAAAGTTGTTACCTTTTACAGTTCACAAAATTTACTGTATAAAGAACATTTTTGAAAACAATAATTGCTGATTATGAGGAATCAACCTCGATTGCAAACTACATTAAGTAAAAGCATTGTAGGCATGCAAAAGACCATACCCTATTTGCCTTATTGGCTTTTGACCTTACCATAGCTGTACGACCACCTAAAGTTAAAGTGTATTCGGGTGTCACTCAAAATATAGTTTTGTAAAAGTGCCCTTTTTTTTTCTTTTTCTGTAGCAGTTTCATTTAAACTGATAATTTCCTGACTTAATTATATCTCCTTTCTATTTTGTCAGATTTAATTTGCACAAGATAACCCATCTAGATTTTTCAGATATGTGGGCATTATTTTCATTTTTTTTTATTTTGAAGTATTTACAACAACAAAAAACACTGCATGCTGGGAATTAGTTATTATCTTGTTGTATTATTATATATTATACAATTATATTATCAGCAGTCATATATTGAATGCAGTATTAATTGTGGAACTCTGTAAAGGGCGGGAGGGGGGGGGGGGTGCATTTTCAACGAGCTGAAAACAAAAAGTATTATGTACATCATTTTTCAAACAAGTTATTGTGGTATTTGATCTTTGACATCACCAATCACGTAGGCACAAGTTTTCACGTTCAGGCACCTATCCACAATGTTTGAACGTGATCGGACTTACAGTGTAGGAGGAGTTCGCGACACACTTTTTTGCTCAATCACCCACTCACACACTGATATGGGGTGAAGTACAATATCTCCTTTCTCCCTATACGTTACATGTTGGGAGATGAGATAATAATACCTAAACAAAAGGTTAATAATAACAAGTGCTGATGACATCAATTAAATCTTAATAATTGAAGAAATTTGAAAGCAGAATAGACCAACAAAATGTATAGAATGTATAACTGTTACTCAGTTACCAGGTTGGACGGTGGGGCAACTGAAGTTCCAAATTAGACAAAAAAATGATCTAGAAAGAATCCAAGTTAGAAGAACAGAGGACTGTGATGATTATGTATTTGCCGCGGCATGGTCTAATAAATAACGAACAGTTTGTGAACATTCCACAACAGCCATTACTGTACAGTATATAAATTTTATGTTACAAAAACCCAAATTTCTACCTATTTTTGTGGAGGGAAAAAAATTCACTGGTACCTCTTGTGGGATGATATTTAATATTAATACTCACATTGAAGGAATTAACTTTCAAAAATGTTCACAAGTGCTATGAACCCACCTTTCTTGTTTGAGAATGTCACTTCCATCAGGCAAAACTTCACCAAACTTTGAAGTATTTTAGCAAATTTATGGAAAATTTTGACAGACTTTTCAGCCAATGTTGATCACAACAACTTCCATTTACCAAACTTACACCGTGGCTGTTGAGTTCCAAGCTTGAGAAAATCTTTCACATACTGTACACTGTAATTAATTTAACATGAAATGAAACCAGAGTTGTATGAAAGACAAGTAACTATAGTGTATTAATCATTCCTTAATATTCATACTGTAACGAGCCAGTCAGTCAGATCAAAAAAAAAAAAAAAAAAAATAGTATGTATAACGGAGCCAGTCAGATTAAAAAAAAAAAAAATAGTATAAAGTGACCTTTAACCCCTAGAAAGCCAATATAAAAGCTGACCACAGTGTGTGTTAGTGTGTCTGTGTGTGTGATCAACTAGCAATGAAATGAGGGCAGTAAAACCATTTAAACTAACCAAGGACATGACTCACAGAGCTGAATGAAAAGCAGATAACATCTGAAATTTGGTGGCTTATCTGATCTTGGTTGGCTGATTGGAGATAAGGGCCAGCATACTCCACACTGATTAGGAGTTGGCATAGCTGATTGGTACCATGATTACTCCCGCCTGCCTGACAAACAACTGTGGAATTATTCCACACTCTAAGATAGCCACAGAGATAAGTTTCCCTCCCTACATGATTGGATACACGTACAGTGCACTCACTACTCACTAGTATATATAGAACAAGAACACATTGTGTCCATTCTGGTTCCCGGGCAAACCACACACACATGCACGCATAAAACTGGGATTATTTATTTCATAATATTACTTTTGATTAAAATCAAGAACAAACAATTGTCTCTTTCTTTCCCTCTCTCCAGCTCTCTTTCTCTGCCAGCTGGCTTTAGAAATTAAAAAATTTAGAAAATTAGAAAATTGAAATTGAATTTTGTTTGTTTGTTCGCGAGGGCGGCCTAGAGTAGAAATTAAGCTTCATATATTTACTATAGTTCCCGGTAAATATTAGAGTGATATTAACAGAAGGCTGTTGTTTTCCATTAAAACTTCACGTGTACAGCAATAACAACAAGAGCCCTCTTGCTGTTTTCTTAATTTAAGTACAGGTACAGATCTATAGGGGTTTCGAATTGGCCAAACAGATACCCCCAACTGCTATGAATAATTAAGATTGCGTTTTAATGCGGTCGCAAGGACTGCGGTTGATTGAGTATTGATTATAAGGTGCATTTGCATGGTACATGTCAACAATACCGAGTTCACGAATGATGACGTCTAATACTGCTAAATCGGTACTGCTATAAGTTCGCACTAAAAGACTAACTCCCTATGCATACTCAAATAAAGCACCTGTATTTACACGACCTCTGACCCCATTCAAAAATATGAGAAAAGGAACTCAAAGAATAGCAGAAATGCTTTCAGATCTTAATATGGTGAATGACGAAACATTATCCAAGTTCAAAGTTCAAAGCTTATTTTTTAACCACCGGGTCAAAATCTAAAACTAAGAGGTTACAAGGCTCCAACTTGAACTGTATACATGTGTGAAAAAATCCATTGTACACTTTGTGGATGAAAAAAAAATATGGTTGCCCCTAAAAGCTTGGCAAAAAGGTGTCATATTTATAGCAACTTCCATTTGATTCCTACTCAAACACTGGCCTCTTCAACTCTGCTGGGTTTCACTGGAAGTCTCTCTGTTCTATGCGCTACAGTAGTTAACCCTGCAAAATTTGTCCAATTTCAAACTTCAAACCTTATTTTGCCTCGGCTTGCTTTCCCTCGGCTTAATAGGAGGAATGTGTGCAGAATATCCACTTCAAAAATCAATTTTTTTTGAGAAGTAACTTTGTATAAATTGCTTATGTCATTGTGTTCTGCTACAGTGCTAACACCAACACGACAATTACTTTTACATAGCTCACCACAGTACAGTATATTACAGCAGAGGTGAAGCGTAAAAACCCCAATATGGTACATTCTATGCCATGTACTGTTACAACGCTATATCTTGCTGTCACAGATGGATTGTGGCCACTCCCTCTCCCCACTTTTTCCCCTGATCTCCCAATCTTTTGGAGATTGAAAACTGTTTAATCTCCATATTATTGTGGAACTTAGGTTAGCAGGTCAGTGAACATGTTATCCACTGTACACACCTTAGCACTCGAAGTATAGTCATGGTTGACCCTGCAGTTCCACATACATGTGCCATCTTTACAGTAACCATTCTGTACACGTACGGTACAAAATGCACCTCTGGCCTTCTCAGCTTGGAGAACTGGATTTTGAAATATCATTTCTTAGGAATCCAAGTACAAGAATTTTGACAAATCACTAGATACACATGAATCTATTCACGCAGAATACGTATATTTTGAAAAAGTTCCATTCAAACTGCTAGCAAAGTTCAAAGGTCATGCAAAGGACAGCTTTCACTATGTTTCATACATGTATAAACACTAGTATTGGCCAATGACCATTAAGTTGTCCTGGCAACTATTTCATGCTGTATACAACAGCAGGCTTCATCAACTACACATTTTGTCACCTCTTTCTACAGTTTGCCGCACGAAAAAGACAGAGTGAGGCGTTCCTGTCTAGCATGGCTTCACTGTTTGCAAAACTTGTATAGGGCAACCATGATAAGAGTAATTCACCTAATCCATCTCCATCTAGGCAGTCCATAGAAAATTATTTATATAGCACAAGAGATAACTTATTACTGAGTTGTAAAATCTCTACTGACCGCAATATTAGTTCAACTTTGTCAAATGTTTTGCACATGATTATTATTGGTAACCAAGAACTTTTGATACGCCCAGGTTCGAGATTGGCTCTTTTGAGTGCAAAGTCCATCTGTTACTGTAGGATAAATAGTGGTCAACCACAAGATTAGATGTATTAGATTAGATGTATAGATGTATAAAAGCTGCAACTTTTTTTATATCTTGTTTACAATAAAAAAAATAATAATCATCTGAAAACAAACAGCAAGCCCACATGGAAATGAAATGCAATAGTTAATAGTAAAGGTCTTCTACCGAATTCACAGAATAATCTAGAGTGTTATATATATTTACAAAGCAATTTGAGGTTTTATGGAATTTGTTTGTCACAAAATACTGAAAGTTGCATGAAGTTACAGTTTGTGTACTGTACTGTACAAAGCCGGCATATATATACTATATTTGCTATGTTTGTGAAGTACATTATATTTACCAATTTTGACTTGAACTTCAATATACACTATCTGATGAACTCATCCCTCCCTCCATAACTTCCTCCCTCTTCTCTCCCATACTGGCATCTAGCTCAGCAAGAAACCTGACCAGAAGCATACAAAACTAGCATTATATTAATATCCTCAGCACTTGTTCTGAAATTCTAGCTTACAGTTCGTTCGAACTTTGAAAACCCGCATTTTTGCGCCTTGGGTTGTAACTTCTTTGAATTTTGCTACTCTGACCAATTGAAGCCATGCATGAACTGCAATTTTTTTTTTTTTTTTTTTATATATATTTTTATTTTTCTTTATTTTTTTATCCAACTTTATTTTGAGAGGGTAACTCAGTTAGCCGAGGCTAATCTTCCCCGAGGCCATCTTAAATATAATTTTTGGAAAAAAAAATTAAAAAAAGTGTAGATGCAATAATAATTTTGAATTTATGAACTAACATGTAACAAGATCATCAAGAAAAAACTTTAAACAGATACTGTAACTTAATGTAAACGAATATAATGTATGGTAAATGTAACTGTAAAAATATCCAAAAATGTGGATTCCCTCTCAATCAACCTGCAGTTACTGTACAAAATTTTGTTTTACAGCAAATTTGACTAAAAACAGCTAAGTAACTCTGCAAAGAATTAAAAAAAAGAAACCCTACTTCACTTGTAAAATACTGACCATTTTGTTTTCTACAGATTCATTCTAACACCTCTTGGTATATTATAATTTCAAAAACATTTCACATTTGATAACTTTAATGTCATTACAAACTTCTTGCCGATGTAACTGGACTTAAAGTTAAATGCATGCTATACGTGTTTAAATATCAGTATTACCACCCGTTTCCCCCTCCCAGCCCCCTTTCCCACCCCCCTCCAATGCAAGCATGCTACAATTCCAGAAAGTTTTTCTTTCAAAACGACCATCCCAGATGTTTTGACCTGATATTTAATATAGGTCTCTAGACAATCAGAGGAAGCGTTCCTTCAAAAAAGTCAGATTACAGGATTATATTATCTCAGGGAGGAATAAAAGTTAACAAGGTGGCAGTCAATGACATTTTGTTGAGAGAATATGAACCCATTACTAGACTTTGAGCATATATCTGGGTCAATCCAGATGACCTTTATCAAGTTGAATCTGTCCTCCAGCAGTCCAGTACGATATCGCAAGAAAGCGGCAAATTCTAATCAAAAACTTCGGCTTCATGCAAAAAAGCAGCCACGTAGGCTGTTAGCTAGTAACATTTATCATTAATCTTTTGATGTGACTGCATGTTATATAATAAAAAAAAATACATGTCAAAGTGCAAATTTCATTGGCATCACTTGTCAATTTTCGTTTGAAACAAGGTAGCGCTATTTATGACTTCAGTGACAGGGGGGGGTATGAAAGTTCTGATAACTTGAAAGTTACCTTCACTGAATTTCATTTTGGGGCAAAAATCTAGAGAGTTCGTCGCAGTATCTTTGGTGCAAAATTTACTATACTGTATTAGTTTGCATACTATAGTACAGTAACTGGGATCAAGTGAGTTAAAATTTTTGAAAAAAATCTCCAAATACCAACAAAAAAATACATTAAACTTTGCTAGAAGATGCTAACGTTGAGAATGTATGTATCCTCAGAGTCATCCGTTCGTAGAGTGAAACATACAACGAATTTTGAAGGGTGTTTGTAAGTTGTAACATTTACATATGACATGACAGGTTATGCTTTCTTTGCGGAATGATGACATATGGGTACAAAAAGTCGAACACTCGAACCTGAAAAATTATTCCAAGAAAGTCACCAACGAGGTCAGAAAGAAATTTCAGATGGTTGGGCAAGTTTGTTCCCACGATACTGTCAAAACATGATGAACATTACCTAGTATTCTAGCCCTAGCATACCTCCTTAGCTTAGAAACAAAAAAGTTCGCTTTACAAGTATTCTAATTTTGAAGATTATACTGTCAATCACAACAAAAAAATGCATTATAAGCATTCTACAAGGACAAAATGTAATGACAGAGGTCTCTTTCGGTTGGGGAAGATTAAGCAATTAACAATAAATGTACAGCAAATGACTAGAGACTAAGATGGTAACCATGACGATGCTGTATATGGGTTACCTTACCATATATATAGTTGAAGATGAAAGATTTCATATCTTTTGACTCTATCAAATTTAAAAGTCATGTTGCTTGAAAACAAAAATGAAGCTATCTAACTAATTCATCACATCCTGTTAGCAAGTTAAGGCACGTTAGGACAAAAAAAATTGTTTTTTTCCTCCAAGAAAAGGGTTAAAAATCTTCCAAAATCTCTGATTTTTTTTTATCCCCCCCATTGTTTTGAATTTGCAAAGGAAAAAGAAAAAAATTAGAGAAAGAAGGAAAAATGATCATCTACGTTGATAACACATTATCAGCCAGAAGGCGCTGCATATATTTGAAACAATTCTTTTTGACATGTAGACTGTAGATTGAAGTTAAAGCCTGCAAGGAGTGATTACAAATAGAGATACCAGATTTTGGTTCATAAATGATTACTAATATAAAGAAAAAACAGAACAGAAATTTGTATCAAAAAAGGATATTTGCAAAAACAATCTTCCATTGGCAGAAATAAGCTGAAGGCTTGTTGACCAAGTTTTCGAAAAGTTTATGAAGGTCAAATATGTGTATAGCTCAATTTGGTTTGTTTGCTATCAAATTCATCAAAAATATTGATTGGGTTTTACAAGAGGTATCACATACCTAAAGGAATTAAAATTTCACATTTGATTCTAATCTAGTCTTGTGTGAGTTAAGAGAAAAAACAGTTTTGATACTTTTATTTCCTTCCATTGAAATGGAAAACTCCACAAAATCTTGTAAGGGAGGTGTGACAAATTCTGTTAAGGGCAAATCATCTTAATGCACGATACACGGACAAATTTATCCGATATCGCATAAATATAGCAATTTGGTAACAGTGCAAAGATGATGAATATAAATAATACATATATGTAAAATTAATAAAGACTAACACGCCAGAAAAATTCCACTTCACGACCGGTCTCGTCCTTTTGAGACTCATCAGGCGAAGGTAGGAATCGAACCCCGGACCTATGTGTCACAGACTGAAGTCTCCACCACTCGACCACAGTGATTCCACTGGTGAGTGAATTAAGATAAACAACTGGCTTTGTATAATTTACAATTCGCCTGATGAGCCCCAAAAGGACGGAACTGTTCGTGAAGTGGACATTTTTCTGGTGTGTTGATCTTCATTAATTTTATTCAATGGTATCATCAATGCATCAGGTACGAGTGAGTTTGTCCTCTTAGACAGGGTAAAACATACTGTTGCTGTTCTGTACGATACATACTGTATACGTACCGTTAAGCTGCGCAGGCAGACGTGATGTAAAAATTGCAGTGATTATAAATAAGTTGCAGCCATATCTGTGCATGTTGAGTGCTGCAGTAGACTCAGTAGCAATGAAACTTGCACACGTTTCAGCAGCAGCTAGAATGCAGAGAGCACACCGTACCATATATTTAATACGCAGCATGCTCTCAAGATTCCTGTAAGATGCTGAGATGGAGATATCAAGGTATGCTGTATTGGCCCCAAATATGCTAGATATTCAAATATGGTCACTCAGATGGTCAAAATGACAAAATTCTTAAACTGTTTGAGGAAATTTTCCTCAATGGGACATTCAGTCATCTTTGTGTGTTCCTTAAAAATGATCTGAGAACAATTTGGAGAGATAAGACCTCCAGGAAAGTACTTTTTGAAAACTTCTAACAATTATAGCGTGCTATAATATGGGGCCTATACAGACTACAGCTTTAAAGTATACAGTAGTACAGCATGGAACACTCAATGATAATATACACAACACTGTACACATCAGGAATGCTATTATTTCAGGTACAGTATTTAATCCTCACATAGCAAACTGGTAGAAAATTGGAAAGACTTTTGGAAAATGATAATCATGAAATATTATACATACAATATATGTAATGTCAATACCTATATTTTGTACTGTAGTATGAATTTTATTCAACTCAATCTGAAATCTGAGCTGAGTATATAGATATATATCAATTATTCTGATTTGGGTGAGGTCAATCCTAACACATATGCAGATATCAAGTTATAAATCAGCTCCTGGCAGAGATAAGCTCTCTGCTTCAGGTACAATCTTGGGCTTTATCTGTAGCCAAACGGTAAAAAGAATACCAGCACTAAACTTTCAATCTTTGAAATATTATTTGATTTGTTACATCATAAAGTAATAAGATATCTATATAACTCTTCCCAAATAACCAAAACCATATGCTGATTCCACAATATCAAGCATGAGATTTGAGATGTTTGTGTGTGCAATATTCAGAAAGGTCTGCCAACCCTTGTGTACTACGTACTGTACAGTACCTGTGGAAATTTCTTGATTATAATAATACAGTCATTGTACAGTGCTGTACGTTCGATGGGCTACAGTAAACGTACAGCTGAAACAAGGGAATGAAAAGTCAGTACAATTAACATTAGCACAGTTATGTAAATATGCACAGGTCACCACCAACGGTTGAAAATTTCATGTTTACTGTTTTTACCACGTGTTCAAGGAACGACAAATTAAAGAAGACAGTTTACTAATCCAACAATTAAAGAAAAAATCCTAGGACACTAAACTATGAGCATCTTAATTTTAGGTACTTTGGGGACCCTAATTTAAATCCCCAATTGTTCTTCATTGTAAATAATGGGCTGTTTTCCTGATATCTTACTGTACCATGTTTCTAGACTAGAGGTACCATCATATAATTTACTTTGTTATTGAAATTTTGTTTATAAACAATGTAATTTGACACTTTGATTGAGTAAATAGCAATTATGGCACCAACAGGACTCCCCTCCCCTCCCCTCCACCCTCCAAGGAGAAGGACATTGTGGCCCAACACTGTATCAGTACTTTCTTTGGGGTTTCTTTGGGGTGGGGAATAGGGAAAGATGTGGCAGCATTTTTGCTTTCTTATCAGTGATTTAGTAAAGCTATCAGTGTTGCGCTGCCAGTGGATTTGTCCAAACCTGAAAATACTTCTTTCAGTGATTAACTTAAAGGCATTGAAGACTCGTCCCAAACAGCTTGCTGCCATCTTTAAAAAGTTAACTTTCTGTTGCTTGCAAGTGAAGTTTCTCTCTTGTCACTACAAGATGCAGACAGTAATGAAACGTGATACCTTGTTACCTTTTATCTAGACCTGAGATGTCCATCGCTGCTATGTACACTGTGTTGTGGGTATTGACCCTAGCTGCTTGTATTGAATGTGCACTAGTGTCTAATTACCGACGTTAGCAAGCTGTGCGTGTATTTTCTGGGAACGATGGTGGTGTCTAACACTTCTGTAAGACCTCATTCAAAACTAGGTCAGATTACCGGCGAGATGGAGATGGAGTTGGCCGAGAGTTCCCTAGTGGTCACATACAAGTTTCACTAATTTTCATATTAAAATGTTGGTAATACTTTATAATAGAACTGTAGGCTACACAATTTAGCTTATTAAGAAGTTATTTTAATATTTTGGGATATTTAAACAAAGGTCACGGTGATACTAACTGCTTCCCAGGAACCTTATGAATGAAGCATGATCTTAGATTTAACTGAATATTATATTTTATATTTGAAAATTATATTGGAAGCCCATTCACAATGGATTATATACTGTAGAACTAGTGTTTATCTAGTTTAGCATCAGCAGCAATTCTCACTAATAATTTAGTTTCTTAGAATAATTTATATAATTCTAGTAAAAACACTATGGTACGCCTTGTGTACAAATTACTAAATTAATGTTATACATTATTGGAAAAGTTTAGCAATTTGATAATTCTTGCAGAAATATCAATTTGAGATGGCATATAGCTGATAAGTTATTGCTCGATTCATACAAATTGCAGCTAAATTTGAGCTATTTAATATTGTGAATCACGGCCATTTTTTTCCCAAAACTGTGTTTATAGCCTAAGTAATTTGCATTTTGTGAAGCAAGTTGGTCATTTTTTTAAAGCATTTTACAGATGAGGCACTAGATAATTATTTCAAGCTTTACATACGCTATAACAGTTATCATAAACCATATCAGAAAGCTCCAATGCACAGTTTAGTGTCTTTGAACAAGTGTGACACCTTGCAATTCATTGACGTTCAAACAATTTTATGATTACACTTATTTACAAGACAAATGATATATATGTGTTAAAATAATATATATGTACAATAGAACAATGAAGCTCTTTTTTAAGTAAAATAGCAAGGCCATATATGCACTCATCCATCCATGTAAATCAGGCCTTACAATGGCTACAGTTTCCTCACAATACACTTTCCAACCTTTCTACAAAACCATAGATTGGCAGATCAGGGGGCTTAATCCCTGTGTAGTATTGTAAAGATTAAATCATTGCCAACTAGTGTTTGCCTATGCATATAATTTCTCATTCAAGATTAAGATTAACTTACCTCTTAGTAATGCCATGATGAGCCTTCACTTCCTTCATGCGACCTTTAGTGTCGTTAATCTCTATCAACTTACAGTACAACTGAAATAGCCTTATTTCAACTTTTTATTCTAACTGGTTTTCCGAATTCCTGGACAATCATAGAAAGAAGTATTGGTAGCATACGTACAGTAGCTACCATAACCCTTTGCAAGTCTAAGATGACCTGATGTCCAAGTATTAGACACCTTGTCTAAAACTGTCTTGGATAAGAGCTTGGATAATATTGTCCACCTATCGTCCATGTGACCGATGGTCGGTCTGGTTTGACCGGTTTTTTTTCCGCCCTGTAAATGTGACTAGCTATCTTCTTCAAACAAAGCAATATTATTAGTCTTAAAAGTAAACGTTGCCATGCACTAGTAACAGTACTGAGGATAGTAAAGTATGCTTTGAGTGGAATGTAAACAGTGGTGGAAAATATCTTTATTTTGAACCAAACGTAATTCAACACTAACCGGACTCGTTTCTTCAATACTATAAATACCGGAAAGTATGCCAAATCTAGTCAAACGTATATTGAGAAATTCAATAGTTATTCCACCACTACGTTACACAAAATGTATGCGACACAGTAATGCGTAGTGTAATACATCAGTCCAACAGATGGTGCATTAGCCAAGTTGACCAGAAGTAATAGTTAATACAGCCCAAAGTCGCGAGCTTTACGCAAAAGTATGCTTAACGTTAGACAAAAGGGCAAACTTATAAACAGACATACTAATTTACTAACTTTACAATGTAGTAATGATGAAATACCTTTCCAGGCTCTCGGATGGCTTTGTTTTCTTCTTGACATATTGAACCGGTTCTCATCAGTAATATTTGATAAAGTTCAATCACAAAGATCTGCAGCTATCTGCAGAAGTGCACGGTGTGAGCGGTGTACGTGCGGTACTTTCCCAGAGACAGCATGCCCGTTGTCACGCACGCTCTATAGTCAACTGAACTTTCCCGCTAGGTATACCAAAGTTGCACACTATTTACTTATGATCAAGTGACCAGATATGAAACGATTGCAAGGGCTAGAACTAAGTTCGTTCATTTATAATCAGCTCTGACACAAATAGCGTCACAGAAACAATCTTGCAGAGATATAAGCTTGCTCATTTTATTTTTAAATTTTTATCTGGAGACGTTTGTCGACGAATGATTTTAACGCGGTTCACTCAAGATCGGGGTGATGTTCTAGTGTTCGAGCTGGTTTCAGAAATAATGTCTCTGTCGCGTTCGCCATTATGGATTATTTACATAATATGTTGAACTTGCATAAGTAACGTCCCGCCGAATGTTCTTGTCGGCGGATCAGCTAATTTTACTGTCATAAAACAAAGCAATAAAGATAATAGTTTTGCGAATGTGACTCGGGAGTCATATAGGCATACGAGACCTGATATTAGCAGCCTACATCGTCCCTCTCCCAGCCTCCCTTCACCTCTCTCTCCACCCACCAGCTCTCCCTCAACCACCTCCCTCTCCCTTCACCCCTCCATCTCCCTCCACCTCCACCTCTCCCTCTACCCCTCCCCTCCCTCCCCTCCCTCTCCCTCCACCTCTTCTTCTCCATCTCCCTCTCCCTATAATCATTTTCGTAAAAAATACGACAGGCCTGCTGCTTGTATCTTCGGTACCGTGTATCACTTTCCTATGAAAGGCCATCAGCAGTTTTCTCGATATCGCAGTCTGCTGAGAGAGTGCCACCTCAGGCTCAAAACAGTAAGGTACACTTTTTTTCTGCGGCAAGTCTTAAATAATAAAACTATTTATCCCAAACCAGTAATTTAAGTTTTACCATCCTTAATGCCCTTACCCGCATTGAGAGCGTCTTGCAAAGTATCTAAAGATTCAGCTTCTAATTTTGATAAATTTTAAATGATGATTTAGGCAGTCTAAGAAGAGACATTTGAGTGCAAGTAATTTTTATTGTTTTTATTTTCTGAAATTTTTAACATGATCAGATAACTTATTAATGGTTTTGTCCGATTAACTTTGAAAACATGCAGGAAACAAAGGGAAAGTAAAAGATGAACTATGACATCTCGCATTTTGCGACTTGCACCCCCCCCCCCCTCCCGATATATTTGGGGGCGTTTTTCATAATAAAGTTTATCGTCGGGATTTGCTTCTCCTACAAAATGTCGCTGTCTGCCTTTTAGGACAACTACATCGGCAAAACGACAGCCGCCAATAT
>JAIPMN010003159.1:0-17580 GCA_020650975.1 Apostichopus californicus | reverse complement strand
TGCTATACCATATGGTTCCGATGACTGATCACTAGTGTAACGTCTTTGTCACCATAGTTTCTTTCATTGAGATTTTTTTGGGCGAGAGGAGGGTTGGGAGGGGGAGGGGTGAGGTTACTGAGGTATATTTCTAAGGGTATAATAATTAGGGTTGCTTTCAAAACTAAAATGAAAACAAAAACTCTTGCACAGTGGTAACCCAATCCCAGCTTTTGGCAAACGCCTTCCACATATCTAAGTAACAATTCTATAAACAAGCGTGAGGCTGATTTTCCACAACAGATTCTCTCTCACTTTGCTTTGACTTTTGGTTTGTAAACAAATGTTCATCATTATAAAGTATTGCTATTTATGAAATCATTCATTCACTTGTGGGGATGGGATGGGTAGGGAGAGGGCATTGGGTAAGGTGAGGGATGACCCATTGTTATATCTTGCCCCATATAGGCAATAAAGAAAACCAGACAGCCTACAGGCTAAGTGTGATGAGAACATATAATGTTAACTGTACACAAGCTTATCCAATCTTTATGGAAGAGTTTTTCTGTTTACAGGTTTATCTGATTTAGACCTGCTACTCAAGAAGGTACATCTGCAAAGTGCATACCGAGAATGAAGTCAATCGAAGCTTTACTTTTGCAGGTCAAGTGATTTCAAAGTTGACCTCTGTGCATTGCCTTTTGATCTCTGCAGAAAACAATAGAACATTTTACATTTCATAAGGTACATCCATACACCAACTATGGAGTTCATCCAAGTTTTACTTTTGGATTAGTCTGATTACAAGGTTTTCAGATTGTGACCTTTGTTGACCTCAAATGATGCAATAGGCATCTTCTACTCAATATGGTGCATTGACATATCATGTGTGAAGTTTATCCAAGCTTTACTTTTGGAGTTAAATTGTATGTACAAGGTTTTTATACTTTGACCTCTATTGACCTCTAATGCCTTTGACCTCTGCAGAATGCAATCGTTGGTACTTGATAAATTTCATCACCATACCAAGTATGCAGTTCATCCAAGTTTTACTTTTGAGTTTACAAAGTTTTCAATCTTTGACCATTTCACAAGTCTTTTCTTAATTCTAGGTTTATTAATGAAATTAACATAAGATAATTATGCGCACTGATGATGTAAAGGTAGTGACTGCCTAAATTTCTGTTGTGTAATTCCATTGTTTTTACAACTTTCGTTTCAAGGACACTGAACACAGGTTTGTGGCCTAAGGTGATTTTATGCACATATTCAATGAGTTTCACAGATTTATCAAGACTTTCAAATGTGTATCTTGGAAACGAAAACAGCTTTTTGAAAAATTTCAACAACAAATGTACTGAATATCGGGCAAATTGGCATCTTAAAACTGTCTTCAGTCAAGTTATTAACATTTAGTGAACAATGAATTAACATTTTGTTTTCCTTTACACCTTAAACTGATGCTTCCAATATTAATTCATAACAAACAGCCTCATAACACACAACAAATTATAAAGAACAATTAGGTGTTAACATCTGATGCAATTTATTCAACATCTCCAACTAATTTTTTTACAATCTAAGTTTTTTAAAATATGATAAATGCAAAATGAAGTTAATTACACATGTTCAATGGATTTCTATGATAGATAGGTCGATGAACTGCAACTATCACATTTCAACAGTTTCCATAATTAATGCATGTCCTAGATTAGTAAATAATGGTGTTTAAAACAACACCTCATAACCATCAAGGGTGCATCTACTTCCATGTACCTGTACATTGATCCATATGTTGATTGCTGGTAAGGATTAAGGTATTATCTATTATTAACTATTACTTGACCAGTGTTGTAGTAGTACTTGGGAACTTTTATGTCCTTATCGGTGTTTGACACGAAAACACCGTTAAGAGAAACACCAACAGAATGTTGAGACTTGTAAATAATATTATAAAGACAAGCCAACATACGTAAAGGCACGGGGTGAGCACCGAAATGTCATCCAGGGATAACTTTGATATGAATATTAACAATCAGTTTTCTGCATTTTCCCAGTAAATAAACTAAATTACACATTAAAGGTGTACTTAAATTTCTTCTAAATGCCAACGTTAATACACACAGAAAATGTAATAAAGAGAGACCAAAACAAATGTTATACATTGGGCCAATTCATGTCTAGCTCAAATGTTCAATTTCTCAGATTTTATTCATTTCATGTGGAAATGTGTGCGTCATCTGTGAGGTCATACATGGACTACATCAACAACTGAATTTGTTTTTCTTTAAAATGATCACATAACCAATGGGAAATCAATAAAGCTGTATAATGGGACATTATTGGCTAGATATGACCAAGTGACTTCACCAAACTTTATACAGTGACTGCAATGTGGACGGCCTGTTCTAATTGCGTTGTGTAAAACAATTAAAAACAAAACTAGATTAATGCGATATCATTGTTTTACCTCATAAGATGCTGCACAATGTTCTATTCCAAATGAAATGAATGTGATATTTTCCAAATGAAATAAATGTATTTCAAACATCTTTTTTATCTCAAGAAATGAAGAGCTGGGAGTTTGATCAATGCACTCCCTTTTTACAAGATCTTTATCAAATATATTTCATTCTTTCAGACTTGGGATACTTTGAAAGGAAATAGTATGATAGAATAAAATGACCTCGTTAATTCTGTTGATGACCATTGAACACTGAACAAATAAAACAGGATAATCCCAAGGGTCATTAAAATAGAGCAAACAGTACTTCAAACCACTATAATTTTGTTTAATTTTTGTTTTAAATCTATGTAAAATGAATAAATTTCAGTAGCAGGTAAAAAGGATAAACAAATTGTATTTTAGATCCTCCTGCAAGCAGGAACTTGCGAAGAAGCCTCATTGGCTTATCAAAGCAGCAAGCTGACCGAAGTCAGTCTCTTAGATTCATATTTAACGTCCATGATTATGAATTGTCAACAACTCTGTAACTGGACGACATACATAAATCTTGGAGTGACTCGAACTCGGGACCTTATGATTGAAAGGCACCGGCGTCAACCACTGAGCTAACACTCCTACACTTCTAATACGACCATCTTCATTGATCTATGTAATAGAGATATGCTGTGATGAAAAACTTCCTAAACAGTTATGTAAAATCTTATTCCATTTTGGGGGAGGCATCACAGGTTTCACTCTGAAGAATTGAGCAAGTCTACAGTATATATGATATCAAGTCCTTCAATTCTTATTTAAGTGTAAGATCTTAATGTTTTTATTTCTGTAAAGGCGATGGGTTTGCTGAATCTAACATAGTGAAGCTCTTAACATGAGACACAATTTTTTCTGGAAATCTTTGGAAGGTGGGGGGAGGGGGATGGTTAGGAAGAGGCATGGCTTTTTCATCACAAAAGACCTCTCTCTCATTTATGCTGAAGATGATAGTTGCGTTCATGTCTCTTTTAACAGAGCAAAATCTACTTCATATTTTCTGTCATTTTCCTTTCAGATTTCATCATCATCATGTGACATGCCAAAGTAAAGAGAGGTCACAGTTTTTGACTTTTTCGGTTATCGATCATCTTTACAAATCGTTTGGCAACCAGAGAGTAAAGTCTACGATTCCACGCACAAAATGGCACCGAACGACCTCATCAAAAGCAGAGCGAGTCAAAAAACAAATATTGTGTAATATGCTTAGAGAAATACAGAAGTTGATAAAGATTACGCCAGATAATGTTATCAAATCACTCTTCAACAAATACCTGGATGTCATTACACTTGTTGAACTGTGCGAATAGCAAAACCAGCATAGACCAGAAGTAGGACAAATGTCTGCATATCTAATCTTCCCAGGGTACTCAAAATGTCTATGACGGTTACAGTATTATTTAATAGCCTACTGCACTTTTTTGGCAAGGTGAGGGTCGAATCATATCATTATCCATATTCATGAGATGTAATATCCATATCTGAAACTGAGAATACCGTAGGTGTATCGGTTCCAGCCAGATGCGGTTTCGACACTGTCAGAATAAGTTGCTTTTGCATTCTGGTTATTTTCATTTTTTTTTTCAAATTTCAAAAATTGCCCAAACATTAATAATCAACTAAGTATCATCAATAATCAACTAAGTATCATCAATAATCAGCTAAGTATTATCAATCATGAACTAAGTATCATCAATAATCAACTAGGTATCATCAATAATCAGCTAAGTATCATCAATAATCAGCTAAGTATCATCAATAATCAGCTAAGTATCATCAATAATCAACTAAGTATCATCAATAATCAGCTAAGTATTATCAATAATCAGCTAAGTATCATCAATAATCAACTAAGTATCATCAATAATCAACTAAGTATCATCAATAATCAGCTAATTATCATCATTAATCAACTAAGTATCATCAATAATCAGCTAAGTATCATCAATAATCAACTAAGTATCATCAATAATCAACTAAGTATCATCAATAATCAGCTAATTATCACCATTAATCAACTAAGTATCATCAATAATCAGCTAAATATCATCAATAATCAGCTCAGTATCATCAATAATCAACTAAGTATCATTAATAATCAGCTAAGTATCATTAATAATCAGCTAAGTATCATCAATAATCAGCTAAGTATCATTAATAATCAACTAAGTATCATCAATCGTTAGAGGTCATCAGTATTGTCTTCAAGTATGAATAGATAATGGCCAGCTGTCCCTCACATGTCAACAAGCATTAAAGTGACACTCTAAAGTATTTATTGACACTTTAGATATATTTTAATTGTCTATTAAACACCCTCCTCAATGGCTAGGACTGATTTCATTGGATAAGAGCCTCTAGGAAAAGTAACTTTTTGAAAATATTCTAGCACTTATTCAGCATTCTACCGATGACCTTTCACTGGGGGAAAAAACCCATATTTCACATCCAAAATACGCTTCAAAAGTCAAATGAAGTTAAGAAATCTACGGTCCGTCATTTCAGCACTAGCGAGGTTCTGGATCCATAAACTCCACAACTTTACAGTCATGCTTAGCCTGTCCATTTTAACTCTTTAGTCTATGCCTATTAAAGTTTTTCATTCCAGGTATGATATTGGTGGAACAGTTTCAACAGACGATGCCATCCATCCATTATCATGTTTTTTTAACCATACCATACCACCAGATTGTTGGAAATTCAACTCAGCTTTGAACAATGTATGTGGGAGTTTTGTCACATGTTCAGCATTATATATTGACACTAGTCAGTATACTATTGCAGCACTATCACATGGACTGAATTTACATTCAAATCACATGGATCATTGGCAATCAAACATTTTCCCTACCAAGAATTAAATCAGCAATCTGTTTGTGGTCATGATCATTGATGAAAACAACAGGATTTGAGTTTGAAGATTTATGAGTATGGACCCCTCCCTCCCTCCCTTCCCCCCCCCCCCATCCCTATAAAGAGTATATTTTGCATATAAAGCTCTTTGACCATAGGATGAACTTCAATCAAGCTACTGTAGGACCACAAATGAAAAAGAAAAACAATGGTTAAAAGTTAAATTCAGTCAAAGTGAATTCATAAATGTACATTGATTGGAAAACTCACCGCGTCTGAGAAAGGGATAAAGTATTGTAACAGTATTCTCCAAAATGAAGTACCAACAAACTATTCATCGCTGTATACAATATTCTCTTTCAGAATTAAATACACCCCCCTCCACTATCCTTACTCATTTGTTCTGCTGTGTGGCTCCATAATATGCATGTATTCCATACTTTGTGTCAATATGTATCCCGGAATTCTTCATTCTGCTGCCCTCAGGATGTCCACAGCGGTACTTCGGATGTACACCGTCGTAATAATCGTTGATTTCACAATCGTCTACTTCAGAACGTCTTCCGTCTGTACCCAGCTTGGTTAGGATTTCCGGCCAAAATAATTCGTCGCCATCGAGGTGTGCACGGTCCTCAGTCGAATACTTACAAATTTCTATCAAAAGAAAATAAGAGTGCCTTCATACTTTAAGTCAGTTTAACCTCATTGAACTCTAGGATGACATTTTGTTTTTAATTAACAGTTGATCGTAGCACATTGAAATAATGAAAAATCATTTTAATTTTTGTCATCCTGCAAACAAAATGGCTGTCCTCACTTGATAAGAGTTCACACATGTGCTAGGTTTTATAAGCAAGAATAAAAGGTTTAACTTTTAAATGAAGAATTACTCAGTGTTAATTACATTACAGGATCTAAAAGGTTAGGATAGCTGACACTGGATACTTTCCATGGTAACGATAATTTATTTATTTTATTGATTTCCACTGCACACGAACAACTGAGAATTACATAGTTTTAACATATGTACAACATAAATAATATGTTCAGAAAAACATAAATAAATTCATGTTTGCAAGATGAAGAGTCAAACTGTATAAATACAGTGGAGGAGACCTGACAGAAGCTACGCTTATCGAGATCAGGGCACCTTGAAAAAACCTAAATAAAGAAAACAACAACTTATAACTAAAACAACATTGTTTTTTTAATAATATTCTTTGATTTGATGTACATTTGCACGACATTCAAACCAAGAAAAACAATGTACAAAAGTACATGAATGGGAACCAAACTAAGTGCAGGGATGACACAGAAAAAGCTGACAAGCAGAATTATTTCCACTGTGGTCCCTTTTAAAGGCATTGAAGACTCGCCCCAAACCGTGTGCCGCCCTCTGAAAAAGTTAACTTTCCTTTGCTTGCAAATGACGTTTTCTTCTTGTCGCTACAAAATGCAGACAGTAATGAAACGTGATACCTTGTTATCTTTTATCTAGACCTGAGATGTCCATCGCTGTATTGTTTGTACACTGTGTTGTGGGTATTGACCGTAGCTGTATGTATTGACTGTACACTAGTGTCTAATTACCGACAGTAGCAAGCTGTGTGTGTATTTTCTGGGATCGATGGTGGTGTCTAACACTTCTGTTACACCTCATTCGAGACTAGGTCAGATTACCGGCATGAGACGTTTTTTTGTGCGCGAGTCTTCACACCCTTTAACATGAAAAATACTACAGTAACAATACAAACAAAAACACATAAAACATCAACATAAAAGTACAGAAATATAGAGCTCTCTTCTTTCACTTTAGGAATATACATATATTTTTTTAATTGCTGATTTAAAGATGTTAAGATTAATAGACCACTGAAATTTGGCAGGCACTTACTTCCACAAAATACAACCAGTATAATGAAATGTTATAAATCCCCATAATTTGTAGAAATACCTAGGAACAAAAGTAGATGAAAGACTAGATCTGGAATAATAATGATGATTAACAGGGAGAACAACAGATGTTAGGTATTTTGGAGACCACCCATTGAGAATCCTGTACATGTGATTTAACTCTAATTGGGAACCTCTACGTTAAACAGGAAGCCAATTCCATCTTCTTAAAATGTGAAGATGTTAAAGGGTGTGAAGACTCGCGCACAAAGAAACGTCTCATGCCGGTAATCTGACCTAGTTTCAAATGAGGTGTAACAGAAGTGTTAGACACCACCATCGATACCAGAAAATACACACACAGCTTGCTACCGTCGGCAATTAGACAGTAGTGTACAGTCAATACATACAGCTACGGTCAATACCCACAACACAGTGTACATAGCAGCGTGGACATCTCAGGTCTAGATAAAAGATAACAAGGTACCACGTTTCATTACTGTCTGCATTTTGTAGCGACAAGAAGAAAACGTCATTTGCAAGCAACGGAAAGTTCACTTTTTCAGAGCGCGGTAGCAGTTTGGGGCGAGTCTTTAATGCCTTTAAGTGAAGTGTGAGGATGCCGATCAAACACAAAACGTATAACTTTGTTCTGACAAAACTGGAGAATGTTTTTTGGTCTATGTAGAAAGTCCACAAGACCACAAACAACAGGCATCATAAAAAAAAAACACAAAGAATCACTGAGTTGGCCAACAACCTTTCGGAATTAAAATCAAGGCGGTTACTTTCTCTACACATAAATTTTAATCTAGTATTTATCCTTTTTATAACTTCCTGACCCACACTTTGATCAGATAAGTCAGAATCGATCCTGGCTCCCATGTACATGCGGCAGAATTCACATAGGGACCATTACAATGAATCTGAAGCTTAGGAAGTTTTTTTTAGCTTTCTAATTGGTCCTAATAGTATGAATTCAGTTTTCCCTAAATGTAAAAATAGTTTGTTGTCAATTGTCAAAAAAAAAAACAGTTTTAGATTCTTTGAGTTCCATACTAAAGAGCAGTTTCAAAAAATACTAGTATTATATCCCTTTACACTTATAAGGCAGAATCATCGGCATATAGGACAAACTTTACAAGAAACAGCTGAAAACATATCCTTAACATATATTGAAAGTAGGAGTGGACCAATATGTACTCTATTAAACTGTACTTTATTATTCATAGATGATGATGATGATGATGGCCACAAGAGGATATGTGTTAATTGCATGACACCTTCTCCTCATTGTGATTTTGCATATAAAACAGTTAATCCTGGGTAACAAAAAAAAAGTACTGCCTATAGAGAGTACTGCATGTACGAGACCAGAAAAGCAGGTCGCTGTATCGTCTAGTGTCCACCATTTCACTCAAAGAGGATAAAATTATAAATTTGTTACTACAATAATTTGTACAAACAAAATGTAATTATGTCAAGCAAATCAACGTCATAACTTAAGAATGACCTTCTGAAGGCAGACCTTCTGAAGGCAGTATTGATACTGAATGTCTTATAGTCCAACGAAAATAATAAAACCAGGTCAATGGTGAATCTTACCATCTTTGCCACCCACCCACCCTCCCTCCCTTATTCCATTCCCCTCCCCCCCCCCCTCCCCAACTCCTAGCCTAATTCCCATAAAACTTTCCAAAGCATAAGTTTGTTCCCTTGAGTATCACCCTGCACCAAACATAGTGATCAGAATTAAGTTTACTGTAGGTAACTTTGGTGATCTGTTCCTCCCTACCCACCCAGCCCACCCCCCCCAACCAATCCCAACACTCAGAAAAATTGAGTGTTTGGAAAGTGAAGACAGAATGGTCTGTGCTATGTATCAATGCAAGTTCTGAAGAAAGCATATTGTGTATTCTGAAAATATCTTACTAATTAATTGTCAATTTGTCATTAACTTAAAATCATATCCCCTCTATCTTTTGCTTAAACATATATGGTACAAGTCTCTTTCCATTCTGCAGTTTTGTTAGATAGAAAGGGTGGCAGGTTTGGCGACCTTTTTAGAGGGGTCTCTCTGACTCACATGAATTAAGAACCTTGTCACGTAGCCAAACCATTGTGTACTCTTGCCCCAAGCTACGTGTGCCAATCTTTGCTGTATTGTGTACGCAGACTTGCCAAAGAAGGGTAGATAAACAATCCTGTTTGATAACAAAGGACAAAAGCCAAGTAGCAGCGGTACTAGTTCAGCAGACCTTTTTTGCCCTTTACTGAATTTTGTGACAGTAAAAAAGGTTAGCTAACCTTTTTTTATCAATCCCGTAAAAATGTAAAATGGCATTTTTTTTACGATGATACATTCAAGAAAAAGTTTTGTCACATGATCAGATAATGTAGCCACCACTATTTGGCCACTAAGCCAGTAAATATTTAACCTGAACTATTACATACACTTTTTGTTTTGGTAATAATTGAAACAACACTTTATGTATAGAGTCCATAAAGTTAAGTTCCTTAATTAATTTGATGATTGGTAAAATGGGGATTCAAATACAACTGACGGTTCATTTAGTCATCATATTAATCATATCTAATTACAACCTATGAACTTATAAATCTCTTGTTAGTTACATACTACAAATTTGAGACAACTAACTCTTGTAAACAAATTACTGCAATGCCTGCACCCAAATATTATATTAGAATGGACAATGTATTCACTGCACTTTTTGAGTATTTTTTGAATGAAGGTCACAAGAATCTTTTCAAACACTTCTAAGGGATAATAGGATCGAAGTTAGAACACATGAGGAACAAGGATTTACAAAACTTTGCATTCATGACATCTATAGGATGAGTTTCAACAAACAAGAACAGACTCAATGTTATAGCTGTAGGTTTGTGTAATTGCCAATCAGAATGCTAGATATGGTTGCTCCAATACTAAAGAGACAGTGGACCCAGCCGGTTGTTTTTACTACACCTTCTGTTGAAATAACACAATTCTTGTACTCATTATAGGGTGGCTCCTATAGCGTAGTATTCATTCATTAATTCCAGTCATATTGAAGCTTTTGTGTTTGCAAAGAATTAAAATGTGACCTATACTGACCTAAGATGACCTTTGACACCTACATAACATAACTTGGCCTTTGTTAATATCACTGAGATGCATGGTTACATACTATGTATATGAACATCATCCAAGCTTCAATTTTTGACTTATCATATCTATAAGGTTTTCATATTTTGATCTCTGCTGACCTCAAACAAATCTTAGCCACCAAAAATTACAATAGGCCTGGTTCTTGTATGCAGTATTAAGTGCTTTCACATACCAAGTATACAAGTTCATCCAACCTTGGCTTTCAGAGTTAACCTGTGTACAAGAATATTATAGAAATTCTCTTATGTTGATTTTAAATGATCTTTTACCTCCACCATATTCAATAGACTACTTGCACTCATCAAGGGAGAGCTACATACCTTTTTGAGTTTTTGTTTATCAGGTCTTCAGGCTTTGAGTTCTATTGACCTCAAATGACCTTTAACCTCCACCATTTTCATTAGCCTTCTTGTACTCACTAAGACAAATGCAGTACCAAATCTCAAGTTGAGTCTTCACATACTTTTTGTTATTGTGTTTACAAGCAACATCAGTACACACACACACAAATACTTGCCAACTTGACTGTAAAGGCTATTTGCACCCTATAGGCCCTAACCGCACCTGCCAACTTGACTGCAACAATTACTTGCCTACCTAAGGCCCTAACCCTAAGCACACCTGCCAACTTGACTGTAACAAGTACTTGCCTACCTAAGGCCCTAACCCTACGCATACCTGCCAACTTGACTGTATAACAATTACTTGCCTACCTAAGGCCCTAACCCTAAGCACACCTGCCAACTTGACTGTGAAAATGACTTGCCTACCTAAGGCCCTAACCCTAAGCACACCTGCCAACTTGACCGTAAAGGTTACTTGCCTACCTAAGGCCCTAACCCTAAGCCCACCTGCCAACTTGACCGTAAGGGTTACTTGCCTACCTAAGGCCCTAACCCTAAGCCCACCTGCCAACTTGACCGTAAGGGTTACTTGCTTCCCTAAGGCCCTAACCCTAAGCACACCTGCCAACTTACCGTAAAGGTTTCTTGCCTACCTAAGGCCCTAACCTTAAGCACACATACTTGACAACTTGACTGTATAGGTTACTTGCCTACCTAAGGCCCTAAGCATACCTGCCAACTTGACTGTAACAAGTACTTGCCTACCTAAGGCCCTAATCCTAAGCACACCTGCCAACTTGACTGCAACAATTACTTGCCTACCTAAGGCCCTAACCCTAAGCACACCTGCCAACTTGACTGCAACAATTACTTGCCTACCTAAGGCCCTAACCCTAAGCACACCTGCCAACTTGACTGTAACAAGTACTTGCCTACCTAAGGCCCTAACCCTAAGCACACCTGCCAACTTGACCTAAAGGTTACTTGCCTACCTAAGGCCCTAACCCTAACCCAACAAGTACTTCAAAACACATAGATTCCTTACTTTAAAATGAGGGTTATCTAATATCATGTATAAATATTACAAACACTTACAATATAAAAATCAGCTTGAACAAAATTATCATAGCTACAATATATCCAACAATGGAAAATCCAGCTTTAGCTTGACAATTGCATAATTCTGTCTAAAGTTTACTATAACCGTAATTTAGACGACAATGTTTGTTGCAAACTGTTTCGTTTGCAGGATCAAATTCATTGGTGCAATCCAAATTATAAGCTAGGGGAAGTTTGTAGGTACTTGGTATCAAGAAATAATGACCATGTTGCTAAAGAGAATTCCTAATACCAAACCATTTCTTAATCTGTGATTGTACTAGTGGATGATAAAGACTTTTCACAGTTCTGGCGAAATCATCTTTTTATAGTTTCAAAAGCGACAAACAGGTTCTGCAACGTCATTTCCTTTCAATGTCCTAAAGTTCAAGCAAGATCTACCTCAAAATTTGTTTCGAATTGTGATTGATTACGCCTCCGACTCTTAGCAACTAAAATGCATCATCGCGATATAAAGTTGGGAAGTTTAAGGAAACATTTCTGTACGACTGAACCTTCGCTGATATGTCATTGTCGAGGTCAAACTTAAGTCATAATTTCCGAACAGTCTTGTTACTAAAACTTTAGGAATTTTCCAACCAATGGAAAGAAGTCCAAGTCCATCATAGTACTACTCAGGTATATAAGCTGTAGTACTGTACACCACATATGTGGTTAAACAACCTACAATGTACATTGTACAACTTGTACACATGACTACCCAATTCCTAGAATCCACTTGTTTACCTTAGCGCTTGGTGTGTACACTGTTGCAAAGTAATACCACTGGCAATTCATTTTAGATCAACTGCATTGTCTGCTTGCAAGACCCAAAGAGGGTCAAAAGACTAATCAAAGAGAATTTTGTCATTTTTCCTAGAATTCGCTAATCATGAAACTATGAAAACACAGAAACGAGAATAAAAAAAGAAAAAGATTCCTACCGATAAAATAGGCATGCTCACTTTATTATTCCCCCAATCAGAAACCTTGGCAGGCCAAGTGCATATAGGAGTTATTTATAACAATCTCTTCCAAGAAAACTGCCTCAGTCTAGGTTGATGCAGGGGACTTCCAATTAATTTAGCCAGAGTGGAAGATTCTACAGGTATTCCACTAAAATATATGATTCATTCTTGACAGAAACATTCTGGATATAGGAAGCAATATTCTTGGAAACTTCCATTTCCAGAACCATGATGTGGGTACTGTCTCCTAGTAACAAATGACATTGTTTGATCATGCTTTAGTGTGAGCCCAGGAAGTGATGGGTCAAAAGGTTAACATCATCACTTTCTTCAGGCAGAGAGATTATGAGCACTACCTTCCTCTGTGTCTTGCAAAGGAAAGGAAGAGAGAGGTCCACTTGTTCAGAGGAACCTCACAGGCTAATGTTTGGGTGCCAGGTGGTATTACTTGATGCAGTCAAGTATTTCTTGTGGTGACCAGAGAGGCAAAATGAAAACAAAGTGAATACGAGATCTTCAGGCGATCTGGAAGAAGTTTGATACGTAGGAAAGTATATATAAGGTAAGAAATATTATCTCAGCGCAATAATGTGGAGAATAATTCCAATAATCAGCTTGAATCATACTGAAATCTTAAAAGTCCAGTTGTAACAATAATTATATTTTAGCAAATGTATTTCTAGAGATTTCCATACTGTCGTGAATATTCATAGAAATTAATTTTGTTTTATACCTAGTAACACATCATCATCTGCATATATACTACAACCTTAAGTCATTAACCTAATGAGTAGGTCAGAGGAAGAAGCTATGTTGTCATGGCCCATCAATCACAGAAAAAATTCTCTGAGCTTTAACTGAAATAGGATTAAGACCTCCAATCCTTCTTTAAGGGTTACCATTACGGGCCCTTTAGTTTAGCTTGCTTACTGTAATTAGTTTCAAAATTAACCTTTCTGGAAGCTCTTATAGACTTCTTTCCATATATGTATTGGCACACTGTGTTAAGTTAGGCATGCAAGTAAATGTCTCAACGAGGGAATAACGCTTTGAGAGTGGCAGTAAACTGCGGACTGTAGCTGATATTGACTGACCATTCCTACATTTATCTAGCTTATTTTTGCACATAGAATATGACCATGTGCAGAAGAACATCAATACTCTTGCTTCCTATTTACAAAACAAGATATTTTCTACGGTTTTGGAAATGGTAGTCATGCATACAACTATTTTAAATTTACATTTCAAAAACTATATTAACCAGACTAAAAGGCCGTCAAATAAGTGTTGATGGAATTCTTTTGTCAATTTAAATTTGCAATTAATTATGTTAAAAGGAACAATCATTTTAGAACAAAAAAACAGAAAAAGAATAACAGAAATTTTATAATTGAGCTGTAATAAGTTATTAAAGTATTTTTTTTGTCTTCAGTTTTTTTATTTTTAAAGTTTCCAAAAATATCCAGACTAAGTTGCTATATCTAAGTCTATACTCAGATTAGGACTGACATATGGCTTTAACTAAATATCTTAGATTAACCAATTACTCATGAGTGTTCCAGTCAGATCACATAGGGCTACAGTACAGGAAAGCCTTCCTAATGAAACTTGCAACCCCTCCCCCTCCCCCCCCCCCACACACACATTATCCTCTCATTCAAGTTATAAACTTTCTTCAAATTATACATAAGTTTAATTGATTAAATCCACTCGTTCAAGGTATAAACATTTTCTTCAAATTATACATAAGTTTAGTTGGTTAAATCCACTTGTTTCTAGTTATAAACATTTTCTTCAAATTCCACGTAAGTTTAGTTGATTGAATCTACTCGTTCAAGGTATTAACACTGTCTTCAAATTCCACATAAGTTTTAGTTGATTGAAGCTGGGTGACAACCAGCCGCAACTATTGGAATCACTTTGTATTTACTCTTCATGCATTGTGCATGCTGCCATCAGACATATTTGTCCCAACTGATGCCCGAGTATTCATAAACTGATACACGTGTGAGTTACAGTTAGAGTTTGTTGGCTTTTGGTTATCAAAACTAAGCCAACATTTCCACCTTCTTCTCTCAGGATTTGTCCATCAAATTAACATCACATGCTACTTAAAAAGTCACCAAATACTTGCAAACCTCTTATCTTTGACTTTGACTATATGAGATTTCTGTATATATTTACTGTTTGCAATATCATCGTATTATACTGCAATGTTATCATTTTGATTCTCCTGCATTCAGTATGGTCTTAACTTTGACTCTCTCTTAACTACACTTTATAGAACAATATTGTTTAAAATTTTAACAAGGCAATACGTCCTGTAGTAGTTTGTAATACATTTATTTTCACTCTGTTGAGCTCCTATATTAAGATAGTCAGTATCGGCCCCAAATTATAACACGCTATAATTGCTAGAGGTTTTCAAAAAGTACTTTACTGGAGGTCTTTACTCTCCAAATTGTTCTCAGACATTTTTAAGGAACACACAAGATGACCGAATGTCCCGAAGAGGAAAATTTCCTCGAAGGTTGTAATGAAAACAGTTTAAGAACTTTGACCAAAGGTGATCATATTTGAATATGTAGCATATTTGGGGCAAATACAGCATACCGTTAAGTCCATAAGAGCTAACCTACATATATTCCCAAGATTGTAGAGCACCTCTGGGCTGTGCTTAGTTGTGATACTTCATATGATGATTGATCTACACAGCTTGTCTAATGCTTCAAGAACGATGAGTTTTCAGATGCTAGCGGTTCTTTCCTTGATGGCACACATGTAAGCAGATTTCACTTGCAAATTTCTCTTTTCCACCTGTGATTGGATGTGACCCTAACAAACTACTAACTACTTAAAAAAAATAATATCGTGCTTTACAATATCTGAATATGTAGACATATTGAGATTATGTCAAATGAAAGGAAGTTTCAATTGATCTTCTTGAAGGGATCGAAGTAGTAAATATAGGTTTCATAGCCTAATATTCAACCCAGCCCCGGGACAAGATCTGTATTCTGTACAATCAACCCATTAAATAGTGAGGACTGGGCACAGGGGACATGCCTATAAATAGTGAGTCCTGGGCACAGGGGACATGCCTGTATAAATAGTGTGGCCTGGGCAAAGGACATGCCTCTAAATAGTGAGGCATGGGAACAGGAGACATGCCTCTAAATACTGAGGCATGGGCACAAGGGGACATGCCTCTAAATAGTAAGGCCTTGGCACGGGGGGACATGCTTCTAAATAGTGAGGACTGGACACAGGGTACATGCCTCTAAATGGTAAGGACTGGGCACAGGGGAATGCCTCTAAATAGTGAGGACTGGACACAGGGTACATGCCTCTAAATGGTAAGGACTGGGCACAGGGGAATGCCTCTAAATAGTGGTTGTACCCCAACTGAGCACCATGTAACTTACAAAACTTCACAAGTCACAGAACAAGAGTACATAGTGAACTTACTAGAATTTTGGTGCCCCTATTTAAATTGTTGGTGCCCCTCCAACTCCAAATTCCTGGCTACAGAGTCCCATCCAGTGACACAACAGTAATCAATTGGGAAAAATTTCACTGGTTAACACAGCATGATGCTAAAACTCCTAATGAAATCTATCGCGGCACACCAAAAGGTTCCCGTTGACATCATTTTCCAGCAAATCCAGTGTCGTTACTTTTTTTTAGTAGAAGGTTAAGAAAGGAACAGAAGCTCATTGCATCCATGTCCAGTGTCCACGTGGTGATCCTGGATCGGAATGCTTCTACCTCATCCTTCTCATGATAAAGTGCCTATAGGCTTCCTTATTATGATATAGTGCCTCTAGGCTTCCTTCTCATGATATAGTGCCCCTAGGCTTCCTTCTCATGATATAGTGCCTCTAGGCCTCCCTCTGAGTGCTTCTACCTCACCCTTCTCATGATATAGTGCCTCTAGGCCTCCTTATCATGATATAGTGCCCCTAGGCCTCCTTCTCATGAATTAGTGGCCCTAGGCCTCCCTCTGAGTGCTTCTACCTCACCCTTCTCATGATATAGTGCCTCTAGGTCTCCTTATCATGATTCAGTGCCCCTAGGCCTCCTCATGATTAAGTGGCCCTAGGCCTCCCTCTGAGTGCTTCTACCTCTCCCTCCTCATGATTTAGTGCCCCTAGACCTCCCTCTGAGTGCTTCTACCTCACCCTTCTCATGATATAGTGCCTCTAGGCCTCCTCCTGATTTAGTGCCTCTAGGCCTCCCTCTGAGTGCTTCTACCTCTCCCTTATCATGATATAGTGCTATAGGCCTGCTTATCATGATTCAGTGCCTCTAGGCCTCCTTCTCATGATATAGTGCCCCTAGGCCTCCCTCTGAGTGCTTCTACCTCACCTTTCTTATGATATAGTGCCTCTAGGCCTCCTTATCATGACAAAGTGCCCCTAGGCCTCCTTATCATGATATAGTGCCCCTAGGCCTCCTTATCATGATTCAGTGCCCCTAGGCCTCCTCATGATTTAGTGGCCCTAAGCCTCCCTCTGAGTGCTTCTACCTCTCCCTTCTCATGATATAGTGCCTATAGGCCTCCTTATCATGATTCAGTGCCCCTAGGCCTCCTCATGATATAGTGCCCCTAAGCCTCCCTCTGAGTGCTTCTACCTCACCCTTCTCATGATATACAGTAGTGCCTCTATGCCTCCTTCTCATGATTTAGTGCCTCTAGGCCTCCCTCTGAGTGCTTCTACCTCTCCCTTATCATGATATAGTGCTATAGGCCTGCTTATCATGATTCAGTGCCCCTAG
>JAIPMN010003156.1:30054-46242 GCA_020650975.1 Apostichopus californicus | reverse complement strand
CATAATCATGGATGTTAAATATGAATGTAAGAGACTGACTTCGGTCAGCTTGCGGCTTTGATAAGCTAATGAGGCTTCTTCGCGAGTTCCTGCTTGCAGGAGGATCTAATATATATACACACACATGTCATTGATGAAATTGGTATATTGGAAGCGAATTACGGAAAAATTCAGATGAGCGGAGACATTATCGTAGTAAGATATAGCAAAAAAACTGAGGTGTGACCCTCAAGGATGTGCACTACATAATAAGCATTTCCATAATTTTCGTCTTGTTAGTTCAGTTGATAAAGCACAGGGACCTTTTCCTCTCAAGGTTAAAGATTTGAAATATGTTCCAATCAAACATCTCCTAGCTTTTTCTTTAAATAATTGTATGAAACACATATCTGATTAGCTTGATTATTCATTTATTTGAATATGCATGAAGTATATCACTTGAATATGCACAAAGAACCAGCCCACCCAGTTGGGACAATTTTTTCTATACGGTAATGTCGTGTCCCACTTCAGAGCACTCGTAGTGTCAGTATGAATATCATGCATCTGTCAGATAAAGGTTAGGAACTGTTCATACTGTGAGTACAAATAATTATCTACTTAGGCTCCCTCTTTCTCTTTGACAGATAAAGACAATGCATGCATTCCTGGATAACAAACCGCTGTCTCCAAAGAGTGGATACTTGATTCGAAAAGGGCCCGGAAACTGTTTCTTTGATTTTGCGCAAGAGGTCACCTTCGGAGGCTGGAAGAGAGCTGAACCATCAATCAATCCAGCACTCCCAAAATCCATTCAGGAATCTTTGAGGTGAGGCGGGGGAAAAAAAAATCTCCAGAAAGAAAAATGTATTAAGAGTAAATAGCTGGCCCGATGTTTCTATCGTAGCTGGATTTTCAGCACATCCAACATCTTGTCAGGAGTCTTTGAGGTGAGGTGACTAAAGTATCTAAAATATAAAGTCTTCGAAAGTTAGATGGTCTGGCATTTCAATCCAAGCAGAATGGTAAAGTATAAAGAGGGCAGTAGTTCAACAAATGAACGTGTAAACGGGTAAATTGAACTGTTGCCTGTCTGTATCAATACTATTAAAATCCACTTTTTAATGATGTCTGTTTTCTTAAATTTTCAGGAGTAGTATCGTGGCCTCAGAAGAACCAAGTCAGGAGTACATCTCAATGCACATGCCTTGTGGTTGTATCCTTTCCTATGTTTTTTTCTTCTTCGCTTTTTTCATTCTCATTTAAATAATTTTGTGTTTAAATTTCCTTTCGAATAATTAATTCATCATGTCAGCTGGTTTCACTATCATTAAATTGATCTTTTAATTTGTCTCTTATTGTCCTGCAAGCTTTCGACAATATTTTATTACTTTGACTAGTTTTCAAGTAAATCCTCTCCTGGGCTTGTCTCGAGAAATGATCTCGGTATTTTATTGATGATGTCCCTTCTCAGTTGTTGAAAGAAAAGTTTGGTAGTTTCATTTGCGATCCTTGTGAGTCTTGATAGAAAAAGAGAAGATATTTGTTAATGGCTCCATTATTCTTAATTGACTGATTACTAGTTATACCATCCCTTTAAGGTTAAACAACAGAGCAACCTCTTTAAGGTTTACCCAACAGTCCAACAGTTTGTAAACACCTAATGCTCCCAATGCCAAGATATTGTAATGTTATACATCTTACTTGTATGACTAAACTTCTTGTAATAGCAACCAGTGAGATTATCAAGACTATACTTGAAAGGTGCCATTTCTTTTTCTTTCTGTTTTTCCTCCTTTCTATGTGGAGGATATCAATTGAAAACAAAACATGTGCTCAGCATCGTTTAAAATAGTCAAAACTGCCTCAATTTTGTCTTCTTTTGTCTAAAAAATTTGCAAATGTTGCCAGACAATTCAAGTTCTAACATGCCATCTCTAACACCTCATGTGCGGCTATCCCGTACACACTGGAAAAATGTTCTTGTTAGCTTTATAAAATGATTATATCTTCCTTAATCCTTTGAGTACAGTCGTGTTTCAGTTCCAGTTGCTCTGTACCTGGGGTGACCAGTATTACGTTGGTCTGAATGGAATAGAGTTCTTTGATGAGACGGGGAATAAGATAATCCTCACCGAGACGAGTGAGTATAAATGATAACTTTGTATTTCACTTGAAATACAAAGTTGTGTTTGTAATATATATTGCCTCCTGCTATGTAAGCAAATGGAACATTACGTAATATAATATTATCGATTTGTTGTATTCCTGTCATCTCGTAAGATGACTTTAATAGAAAGAATAAGATAATCCTCAGAGAGGCAAGTGAGTATATGTTAGAACTTAGTATTACACTTGAAATACAAAGTATTGTTTGTAATATATATCGCCATCTGCTATGTAAGTAAATGGAACATAACGTAATATAATATTATCAATTTGTTTATTTGTGTCATCTCATCTAAGCAAAACTATAGTACCAGTGCTGACCCATATATCCCTTGACATAGAGTGACTCATTAGAAATTGGAATCATAGAACAACAAAAGTATGTTTAGTGTGTGGTATTCATATCAGCATTGCAGCCAGCCATGGCTTGAGTCACTCATTTGCAAAACTTTAATAGAAAGATGTTTCCCCATAGATGTAATATATAGCACAGTGACTGGAGCCACAGTCCTCAACCCTTGTAAATAAAACTGCTGATTATGACCAGGATCTCCCTTATAACAGAGTGTACTTGTTAGAAATCTGAATCACGGCACTACAGACCTTAATACATTAGACTATTATATGTAAACTTTAATAAACATCACCTTACAAAAAGGCCATTTTACTATTCAAAAGAAATGTCAGAAGGTAATTTAGTGTCGACCATCTCTGTCAAGAAGAGGACTTGCTTGACCATTCTTCATGTGTTGTTGATCTAGTTGGTATTCATACACATCTGACAATTCCGATCAGCTAGGGAAGAGTCCGCTTTTAAATCTCCAGGCAAAAGAAAGATTGACAAATTTTACTGTTTCTCTTCGCCGTAGATGTTGCTGCTTATCCTCCAAGCATCAACATTCTGGAGGGAGTGGATGATGACGTGAGGACGCCAGACAAACTCATCGATGGTATCAATGACTCTAAAGATGGCAGGCATACCTGGCTAGCTCCAATACTACCCGGTGTGGTAAGCCAACAGTTCTATGTCTCTTTGGAAACTGAAAAAGATAGTTTTCTTTTGGTTTGTTTTAAAAGGTCACTCACTGGTTCAAAATCTAATTCTTGCCAAATGTTCATTCAATTCATTGAAAAAATGTTCTTTGAAAGTAATCAGATTTGCAACAAATAAGCTATGTTTCAGCACATTCATGTTACACATGTACCTTAAAAGCTAGTGGAATTTGGAATACTTCACCATAAAGCTAGCCAGATATGCTTGTGTCATTCTGTGCTGAAGTTGTTCATTAACAATCAAGTGATTGGCCTTATTTGAAAGCCTATTGCACCATGTTGGATAGGAAGGAATGTCTTTACGGCATTTGTGCAGAATTTTTTTAGTGTTCTGTAATTTTAGCAATGAAATACAACCAGTTACAGTTATAGTTGTGTTAACCTGTTGATCAATGAAATATATTGATATATTGTTGATATCTTGTCAATATATTGTTGATATCTTGTCAATATATTGTTGATATCTTGTCAATATATTGTTGATATCTTGTCTTTTTCTGTTGACAGATCAATAAGGTCTATGTAATCTTTGATGAGCCAGTGACAGTGTCGATGATCAAGCTATGGAACTACAGTAAGACACCTCTGAGGGGAGTCAAAGAGTTTGGTGTGAGTATTTAATCTCAATTCTCTCAAAGATTTGTATGTGTTGTGTTATAAAATTGTTTCACCTCTTCATTCTAATTTTTTTTGTGGCAGTTGCTACAGTTTAGCTTCTCCTCTCCTCTCATCCACACCCCCCCCCCTTCAATTCAAATTATGAAGATGTTAATCATTCAGTCCAATGCAGAAACTCTAGTGTTTCCATAAAATTAATGCTCTCATAAGCCTGTACAGTAACTGATGTGTGTTGTAATTAAGATAAAAGCAGATGAGAAGTTGACTTTAGCCAGTAGATTTTTGTAAGCACATGTACTTTTGGCAAGTAACAAAAATTTGAGAAATTCTAGGTCTGGAAACCATCAGATAGTAGCAAATTTCACCCCTCCCCCTCCCCCATGAAAAGAGTGAGTTTAATTGCAATAGAATTCGGAAATTGATTTTTCTTGCACTCACACATTCCTGCAGCTTCAGTGTAAACCTTACATCAGTATTGACTCGGTCTAAGTCACCACCCATCTTTTCCGACATTTCGCGAATAAAGACTAATCTTTTATTCTATTAAGAGACATCTCTGGCCATTCTTCCTTGATGCCATTTTCCATATTTGTTTATCCACTCCTTAGCTCTATCTTGATGACCTGTTGATCTACAATGGCATCCTAGGCAAGGTTTCCACCGGAGCACGAGGCATCCTACCTACTCTTGAACTACCAGCTATGTACCACACTATACTATTCACAGATGATGTCAAACTGCTGCAAAGAGAAAAGCACACCATCATACAGTAAGCGACCATATTTTCTTCATCTGAGGGAATTTGGAGCTGGAGTAGGGTGGGTGGGAGTGGGGGGGGGGGGCAGGGTTGGTTGGTAGGTATGGATAGTGGTGTAGTACATTTGTCTAACCTTACATATGCCTTGGATAAGTAACTCTGCAATTTGATGTTTGGATTATGTAACATTTTTTTAAACGAAGAAGTTAATATTGGAAGGAACCTCTTTCTCGTGGATCTCACTTTTTGTACAACATAGAAATGAGCATTTGTAGATAACAACTGTTGTATGCATTCAGTGTATATGAAGATGCATGGTTAGTTAATGAGAATTGAAAGTTCAAAATATTATGTGTTCTTACTACAGAGCAGCTTCTAAGTTGAGAATATTTCTTTCATATCAACTACCAACCTGGTCACTTTAATTTTTTCCAATTCAATGCAAATTAAACTTTTCATATTGCCGTAACAGAATAATTAATTTTAGACAAAAGTAATTATGAATCAATATGCTTTAACCAGGCTAGTGACAGTCAATAACAACAGACATGTTTGAAATGGGGGACATTTTAATTAGTTTCTGATACATTAGAGTACTACGGCCAATTTGCCCCATATTCAGTACATTTGTTATGTGTGATAATCTTATTCAAAAGTTTGTAGACCTTTAAAAAACCTGCAACCTGTGACCATTCATCCATTTCTTCTTGCCATTTATGAATTGTTGAATGTATTGATTCTGCTAAAAGGCTATTAGCTAAAACTGATGTTTCCTTTATGACATTTTCCGTCAGAAATCGCTCTCAAGATCAGGATGTGCAGCTGACAAATGAAAGAGAGGTGGTAGAGAAACACAACAACACTAAGAAAACTGCTGCCAGCACTGTTGATCAAGGTAAGTCTTCTAGCCTCCTCTGTTCCCCACATCCATCCTGCCCCCTCCTTCTCCCCACCTCATCCCCTTCCCTTCGTACCTGGCGAAATCTCGTATCACATTGCTTGCAAATGTTAATTCATTGGCCGTTATTAAAATAAAAAAGCTGTTGAATTATCAGTGTCATCAGTAGCATGATTACACCAAGCAGGGAGTGTCATGCCCATTGATAATTTTGTATTATTACAACTTGTCTATAGTTCAGTGTCCTTCCAATCTTTGATTCAACCCAGGTCTGGGTAGGGTGGCATGGGTAACATTGTTCCTGCTGCCATCCCAGCAAAGATACCCAGCTTTCAAATTTACGGATTGGAAATTGTTTGGTTGGACAGGTGGTACAGACTTCTTTTGCAGAGGGCCTAGTGGTAACAGTGTGTATCTGGAATTATTAGTGTTAGTCCTACATTTAGCTAATTTTGTATGTGGAAAAGGGGCTTGGATGTGAGGCGGGGTGGGGTGGGGGGAGGTGAGATTGGCACAGGGAGGAGGGCTACGTCACACATTTCAATTTTTGGTTACTTGCCATAGGGGTGTGCGTGTCTGTTATGCCCTAGCTTGTAAACATGATATCTGAAGAAAGGTAACATCTGCAGTTCTCATATTTGGCATTGGGCTTCCCCATTATTTAGAACAAGAGCCCTATTGAAATACACGATATCTCCAGATAGGAAACTTGATTGGCTCTCGTATTTTGCATGTGGCTTCCCTATAATGAATTCATACATTAGTGTTTTTTGGTGGAGGTCAAATGTCATTTGGGGTGTTCAGAGGTGACACTCTGTTAATGCTTGTTAACACAAACCTTGTAAACATGATATCCCAAGATAGATACATAGATAGATAGATTCCATCTGCAGTTTAGACCTCAGCCAGGGTTATTAGCTTGCAAGCTACTCTTGTGCTGCATATGTATTATGTATTTAAAGGCAATGATCGCTGGGACGGGTTTCCCTCCTGTTTGTCATTGTCATACATTGTCACTCATGTTATTGTTGAATGATTCCATGCATTAGCTACAATGGAAATCTGTAGTCTAATTTTTGCATAACGTCATCACTTAATTACATTTTTGCCTTGATTTTTATATGCAAAATAGTCTCAAACTGCTGACAACTATTTTGAATTTGGCTGAATGACTAAATAAACATTAACATTAGCCTTTCAACCAACGTAAGAGTTTCCCATGGTTAAGCGTTACATGTGCAAATATATTGTTTTGCTGATGTCTTATCTGTGGTGGGAAATATGTATATTGCACACAGAACCAGCTGTTCAATGTATACATCAATAATCCTTTGATCAAATTTTTCATTTTTTTTTCTTTTATATATATTTTTTTCTTACCCCCAGCCCTGAGGCCAAAGACCAGTATAGTTCATGGGTTGAGGACTGGCATAAGAAGGTGACGTTGTTCTCCGAGTCTATGACCAACTCTTGCCGCTTGGTGCTTAATTTTAATGTAAATAAGCTGAGATTATCGTAAGTAAGGACTTCATCAGGAAGACGACGTAGGGCTGACAAACAAGGATCAGTATTAAAACCAAAAACATTCAATTGTCTATTCGTATGTTTTGAAAAATCTACAACAATGAATTCGCTAACAATCTTCAGTGGGTTATGAACAAAGGTTTCTTCTCACTAAAATCTATGCTACCATCCCTGCTGCTAGGTTTGCACAGGGTCGGGGTTGGGATGAGATGCTTATTGTATCCAAAAGATAGTGTCATTTTGTAAACAGTCCATTTGGATATCCAAGAATCATAGTACTGATTTGCTCAAAAATAATCTCAGCATGAACTTAAATAGATAAAACTTTGATGGAAGGGTAGGGGGATGGGGGGAGGGGGGGGGGGAGGGATTGACATGGTATTGTACATTCCCGAGCTTTTTGTTGACATTATGTAATCCCATTGACCTAGCAGTGTATTATGATCAAGTGGGCACAGTTTTGTAGTAAAGCAGAATAGAATTAAGCATTTGGCCTGTTGCATTATTATTCTGTTTGTGTTTTCTTCTCTCTCCTAGTTCCTTACTCATGTGACTAGAAAGACAGTATTAAAGAATGTCCCAATAGACACAGAAATCTGGTTTTGTATTCAGACATTATTAAATGGGAAGCCAACTTGTAACCCCCTTGAAGTTTTCCTTATCCATAGAATATTTATTCTTAGTTAATTTACACAGTCTGTCTCATTGTTATCCTATATTGTTTTCTTTTATTAATTGTCGCCTCCAATGTACACCTTGACATGTTTCATCTTATCAAAGAAGGGTTCACGATTTCCGTCCACTGGTATAAAAAGGTCGTCCTTTACCGAATTTCTGTGCAATCTTCTGCTTTCCTAGTAATTCAAGAGATATATTGTAAAACAACCTCATAACTGCCTGTTTGGCCTTATAAAGATCAACTAACCACCTTGAATGTATCTTATGGTATTCCACTAATCCAAAAGCCATCATAATCATTGTGAATGTTGTGCTAATTGCATTAACTTAAATGGAACATACTGCGCAACACTGGAGTATTTTTTTTGCTGTTAAATGCGTACTTACAAGGCCAAGGCAAATTGGTCAGGATTCATGAGTATTATTGATATATCATATTTATTTCACAATAATATTGAGTTCACAGTTGGCTATAATATTTTATTATTCAGTTTATTTCATGTTGCTTTCATTTATATACTAAGTTAACAAATAATGATATGAGTTACCTTTAACCGAGGTCATGTGTAGTATATATTCCCTTTCGAAGGGTGTTTTGATACTTCACTTGATGTAACACCTTAATGATCACGTGTGGTTGCGGTCCCAATGCGAAGGGTCGGGTTGACAGTGAATCAAGTTGTATGGGTGTCATGCCCTATCTTGGGTGGGTTTTCTTAAGAGATGCATAGCCTTTTTAATTAAAAATTTACTTCATTTTGGTCTTTCTTTTCTGTTAGAATAAAAGAGTTGATATTAGGAGCCTATTGCAGTTTGTAAATTTCATCGTTGTGGGAAATAAACATGCCGATATCTAACAGTATATAAAATGCATGAATATCAACCTTTTCTGCTAGATAATATTTAGGAAGAAATGATAGGTCTTTTATAATTTGAAAACTAGTTCTCCCCGATTGTAAAAGAGAGCTCAATGTGGACATATTCTTTGGATGGATTGCTCAGTGAAAGCTGAGCGAATCCTGTTTGAAGGAGTGTTCTAGTAGGAGACAATAAATGAGAAATTTCTTTGTTGCTTCTCATATGACACAGTCTCTGGGGAGTGAATTAATGAGAATTGAAAAGATGTATTAATTACTGTTGTTGATCTTAGTTTTGTGAACTAATATATCAGGGCGTTTAACTTGGATCCACCGCAATATTATTTTTGAGTTATACCTGGTGAAAATAACCAACAAAACTCAAAACGCTGCTCTAACATAAATTTTACAGAATATTGCATCTGGTATTTATTTGTCCAAGTGTCTTTCATAATATCGATGAATGTTATCCCTTCGTTAATATTATATCCTCTTCTACAATTGTATTATGCTGAAAGGAAGATATTTGCAGGGATGTATCCTCTTTGGGTGGTGGTGGATCCCTATTTTGAGGATAAATGCATTTGAGGCTTTATTTTGAAATAATCCATTATGTACCAGGAAGCAGTATGTCCCTGTCTGCAGATTGTCAAGTATCCTTAGTTGTGAATTGTTGACAAGAATATAGGTCTGTTCTATTTATAAAAATTCAAAAATGTTCAAATTAATGATCAAATCAAGTGAAAATCAAAAATATGGTATATATTTAAATTTATTATGTGACCATAGTTTCCCCCTCTTAGTGGGTACGGGATTGTAAGCATTTTTTTTTGTTCTCGCTGCCTCCTGTACATGGCTATCAGATCTATTGTATTATATTCACAAAAATGTTTTGAGTAGTGAACGTTTATTATGTATAACAGCTATAATCTGAAACATTGAAACAACTCTTTCAGAGTTAAGAAAAGTTGCAAGTACTGTACATTTGTCTTTTGTTATTTCACTCTTTACTTTTACTTTACTGAATGCTGAATTTTCTTCAAGTTCCCTTTTTCTTTTTCCTCAAGCAGGGAGAAGGAGAGAGAGTGTGATAGACTTTGGGATTGAGTGTTTGGTCATTTGTTAAACAAAATAAGCTTTTTTAAGGCAGGTGGGAGGGGAGGGACTGATGGAGGGTCCATTTCCTTCCACATCTACCCCTATTTCTGATGTTAGTCCCACTGTAGTCTATACTGATGTTAAACATACCTTGTTCAATACTGTCTGCTAACACATAAGAAACAAGAAAAGAAATCGCAGAGTAGTTCAGATTGACAAGTCTCTAATATTGATATTTGACATTTTCAACAATAAAATATATGCGAAATTCGTCTGAGGACCACAAAGCCGCAAGCAAAATAAGGATACTATTTCACATTCACAAAACATTTCAAGAAAGCCAGACCAAATTCTGTGTCCAAAGAAAAAAGCAACTTGTTAGGCAACACAATTTCCTATCAACAGTGCTTACAATTTTTTATTGGAGAAATAACAAGTGTGTGTAAATCAATCATCTTCCACATTTATTCCAAAGAGGAATTGTTATTGCTACCATTTCCTCTTTCTCAGCTGTTTGAATCTTCACCCCCCCCCCCCCCTCCTTCAGTTTCCCTAAATGACTATGCATATTACCTGCTTACATGTACAATTCTCACAATGCAAGTTCCATTAGATTCAATATAACTTCTGAGGTATAACATATTGATGATAATGAGATTGGTATAAAGAATCAACTAATATGACAATATCACATCTGCCTTAGTTTACTTGTTTCCTCCTCCTCTTCATAGGTGCTTGTTTTTTTGGCTTCTTTCAAAGTTTCCTGATGAAACAAACTATTCTTAAATTGAGAAAGTTCATCAAATCCTTGATGGGAAAGATCCTTCTTCTACTTGGCTGTCCCATGTTTCTACCTGCAGAATAACAATGTATACAAAAAGGAAAGTAAAAGTTCACATTTTAAATTTATGTTGTAAACTTTCATTTTATTTAATGCAAGTTTATGCAACTTACTATTCAAAGGTAGAGGAAGGGTGATCTGATGAGTCACTGCAGTTCATATATACTGCCATTTATTTGCTTTAATATTTTTGTTTACTTTGAAATCTAGAGAAGACCGACCTGACATTAATCCTCGCAGAAGACCAACTGAATTGATAATTTCATGAATTCTATTACTTATTGTATTGATCTGAATGATATTGCGGGAAGGTCTCCCGCCCCCCTCCCCCAATGTTTGTTTTACACTGAATAGGTGCAATGGTCGAGACGGGACAGAGAAATGACCTGATAATTTCACGGTTTATGAGTCGGAAATCGTAATGATTGTACAGAGGAAATATCACCTTTTGAGGAATGCAACATTATTTATTTCATTTTTTTCCCTTCATAATCTCACAAGAATCATGGAGAATCAGGAACAAAATGACTACTACTGTACTTAGCCTATAAGAATAACAAACAGATTGCCTGACTGGTGCTGGACTTGTACTCTACGTTCATATGACTGAATTTCATATTGTATGACAAAAATAAGACAAACTCAACGAAGAAATTCCTCAATGTTCAGATAAAGTTATTGCTGTAAAACCAATTCTTGTTAATTATTTAATATCCACATCTCAATGAAGTCACAGCAGAAAAATAATTACAAAATATTTGAAATTTTTTTTTGGATGGATTTGAACAGCATAGCCAAAGTGAAATATTTAAAAGAGAAACTAATAACAAAAACCAGTCTTTGATATACATATACACAATGTTTAGTAATTTCTATATATTTCTATATTTTCTTCCTTTCCATTTATTCTAAGATGGCCATTTGAAGTAGTTCCTACAACACTTACCCATTTGATTGGACACATAGATTTGTAGACCCTCCTAAACCATTCGCAAGGCTCATAGTCCTCTCCTTTGCTTTTCTGACACTTGTGGAAATCTACATAATTCTGCCAGCAGTTTTTGGTTTGGTTCTGGTTTGGGAATCTTGCATCGAATGGCGCTGTCTTGTACTTCTGTAGAGCGTCTTTGACTTCTGCCATTTTGAATACTGTGAAGAGAAGTTAGATTTGGTTATTCAGATTTGCCACACACTTGCAGCATGTCACCTGAATCAGAATTTGTACTGCCTCCAAATGCAACCAGCCTAAACAGTTTGTGTAGGCAACCTGCCTGGTAAAATTTTATTTCTTGCTTTTAAAATAAAACTATCCCTCTCAACAATGTGATATGTAAAATAGTGTAACATACAGTGTGCTTGAGGCTAAATTGGCTGAAGCTGTCATAGAGGCTTTGCAGAAAGTCATGGCTAAAGGTCTCGTTATCTAGAAATGACAAAATGTTCTTTAAAATGTTCTTTATAATCATTGAAGAAAGAATTTGAAATGCAGATTATGTTCTCATCCATCTCTTGCAATTTCCTTCAAAATGTTCTGCCAAAAACTGATGTTTAAACTGTAATTACCCTGATATATATTGCTGACTTGCTATTCCCATGCTCTGGCCACGTTACTGTAACCATCTCTACAAAAGCAGTGTCTTACAGATTTAGCATCATTTCAAGAGTGAAAAGAGGTGGGTGCCAGGCACCAGAACAGCCCAGACTACTTGCCAATAGCCCCCTTAGGAGTCCCTGAGGGAACTGTAGTTTGGCACTTCATAGCACAGGAATATCTTTGACGATTTGTATTTGTTTTCAAAGTTAAGATAAAATAAAGCTTGTCAAAACAATGTTATAATCCCTTCAAAATCTTCTTTAGCCAAACATAATATTGTACTTGTGTCAGATGACATATCATCAGTTTGTTGCACTTTGTGGTGAGCTAACTGCACTTCTTTGGAAATTTTCTTCTTCAATAGTCCACACACAATTTCCTTCAAACAGCTATGATTGACTTAAAGTCTATAACCAATTATCTACAAAAATTCTTGCTTCTTCCGGGTATCTGGCACACAAATGTCTCTATCGATTTTTTGCTTAGAACTGTTTACTATATTTGACTCTGTTTGGCTAGTTGTGTTTCATTTATCTGCTGCCTACCATGTAGTTAAACTATACCAACTTTTGACATAGTTTTGGTGCGAGGCACTCATCATATTGATAGAATAATGGCAGTTCTAGCCAATACATTGTTTCAGGCACTTTCATTAGAATATGTGGCTATTTATACATCTGGGAAAGATTGATCAAATGCATTGTGTACAGTGGTATGTCTATACTGCAGGCTACTGGAACCTATGCAACTTCCGGCACTATGTGCGTGTAAGCTCCATTGCAGCAAATATGACCTTTGTACTCTAAGCAGTTGCAGAAACAAACTCAAAACAAGTAGCACCATCCTAAACTGAATTAAGTCCAGACAACAGGTAAGTTAGCATCGTTCATGCATACTAGTAGTAGTTAGCCCAGCCTTCGTCAGGCCTGCTACTTTCAGTGCTGGATTTCAATAGACCTAGGCATAGCCAAATATTTCAGGATAGGTTTGGGCTATCATCTATTTTGTTTTAGGCATCATCTATATTATTACGCGATAATGTTATGTCCATTTTGATTTAATCAAATTATGACCTAAAAACAATTCTGTTTTTCTTGTCTAAAATTGCTTTATACCCTTAGGCCTAACTTAAGTACTGTAGCCTGTAGGCTACAAATTCCCCAGCCTAGGCCTAATGACAGTAGAATTTGTTTAAGCTAAATGCGAGTATTGTTGTGTATGGTAACTACTTATGTCCCCTAAATTCCCTTTCTGATTTATACATATGTAGCTGCACTGTAGTCTGTACTCTGTAATGTATTGATTGTAAGTCAAATTGTAATGTATCCACTTCCAATTGCAATCTTTGTCTACAAAGCCTTTACGGAAATGCCCAAAATTGCCCCAGTGAAACAGAAAACATCCAATTTGTATTTCGAAACACTTGCATGGATTATTCCACCGATTTTGCGGAATTATACAGTAAACTTCACATCATGTGTGACTGTGAAGTAAGACTAAGCGAAGTTTTTTCTTCCTTCGAAGTTTAAGCACTTTGACTCCCCACGTTTACATGTATACGTACCAATTATAATTCTCCTATTGCTTGCGGAATCTGGTCAAACCATCGAAGAAATCAAATAGGACATAACTTAACCACTGAGCAAAATCAATGAGATCACTGAACTATCTCTGAACGTTAATGGCCTTACTATCGTGAATTTACCTAGTTATACCATTGATACATTACGATAGGCTGCTAACACTAGGCAGATTACTGTGTACGTGAGGAATTAACTTTTCATAGTTTGAATAATTAAGTGAAGGAAATATGGAGAGCAATGACAACTTAATTGCGCAGGACATCTTATATAGCAATATAAGTTCGTATTTTGATAACTTACGATTTCCGACGTTAGAATAAGTGGGATATTTTGGTTGACCAGGGTACCGGCTACACGGAATAGTTTATTAGAACCAGGTGACTAGATCAATATAATAAATTTTATACCTTCATTCTTAGGAAACCCTATGAGCGATAAAAATAATTAATATTTCTTAAAATATTATTTATATTAATTTATTGTGACGTAGGTGTACATTTATAATTCAAATTGACGTTTATAGGTAAAAAATATACAGGTATAAAAAAAAATCATTACGATATTTTTTAAAAGAGGGCGCACTTTTACTTGAGTTAGTGAAAAATTGGCTTAACCAATACGGCAGAATTTCATTCGGTTGTACCTCTTCATATTTCGAGGGTGAAGTGATCTTCCACATCAAGCAAGAAGTAAACTATTGTGAAAGAGCATCTTGACGGTCGTCGATGAACCCCAAATATGATGTTAGGTCACAGAATGGTCACTCACGAGGACCCCGACCCTGGCTTGACGTAGCCAGGCCTTTCACATTCTAAGGACTAAACAAAATAATAAGCAAATTAATTATTCTCCCTAATTATGACACGCTTATTATTAATAGTCGGTGTCGGTGGAAATTTCTTACTTTCAATTGTGATTAACAGAAGATCTGGCAGGCTTTTATCAGAGTCTGATCTGAAATGTAATATTATGACCATTACTAGAAAGAGGAAACCTGTGATTTTCAATTACATGCTCAATGGGGTTCACTTGGCTAAGGTTGATTGTGTTAAATATCTGGGTATTCATATCACTTCAGATCTCAACTGGGGAAAGCATATTCAAAATGTGTGTAACAAAGGCAATAGGATATTGGGAGTTCTTCGTAGAAACTTATCACCTTGTTCGAAGGATGCAAAATTGGCTGCGTATAAAGGTCTCCTCCTGCCAGTATTGGAATATGCCAGTTCTGTCTGGGATCCCCACCAAGCTTTCTTGCAGCACAACCTCGTAAACATTCAGAGGCGTGCAGCCCGTTTCATCGCTTCAGATTATTCAAGAGAGCCTGGCTCTGTCTCATCTCTTTTACAGGACCTAAACCTGGTGCCCTTGGCAGAGAGGCGCAGGCAAAGTAGAATCATCTTATTTGCTAAGGGCATCCATGGTCAGGCTCAGATTCCTATTGACTGCCTAAGGAAGCCTCTGCGTAGGAGTCGGAACATGCACGATATGCATATCTGCCAATTGTATGCCAGTACCAATTGCTATAAGTATAGTTTTCTTCCAAATACAATTAGGGATTGGAATAGTCTGCCTTCAGACCTCATTAGTAGTTCCAGTGGTTCTGTAAATCCTGTCACTCATATCAGTACTCGTGTCAGAGTTAACTAATTACTCTCTTGACGTGTGTGTGGTGAGATATTGTCCCTTTTTGCGGATGTGTCACCGTAACGAAGACGAAGACGAAGAGAGTGCTGCATGCTCGAAACATAATCGGCGAACAGTTTCAACGATAATTTTATACATCAATTGAGAGAAGGGGAAGATAATAATTCTCCAGTTAGTCAACTTCAACCTTTTTAATGACTGCTCTTTATTTGGATTGGAGCTGAGTGAAATTATTGAGGTTTCTCACACTGTATGGGGCGGTACGGTTAATACAAACGTACTTCTCTACCCATTATAACTTCAGGAGATATGGGAAACGAATCACATAACGCTAGTGCAATTATATTATAAATCTCGTAATTGTTCGATTCGTTTGCTTTACTAATACTAGCCCATCAAATCTTTTGCCCGGGTCAACGGCGCACCGCCGGGTGGGTGTTACTAAAACGAATGACAATTGCGTTACACATAACGAATGACAATATGTTGTACACACTAAAAAATTGCGTTGACTAAAACGAATGACAGTGGATGACAGCACAGACATTTGCTTCAGCCGGATATCACAGTTCAGACTTCGTGGGTATATTAAAGCCACGCAAACCGAGTGGACGCGAAGTGCGTGGCTTACAGATCTAGTATAGTACGGACAAGATACAAACGCACCTGATAGTAAGTAAGCGAAATTGTAAGTCTGATTTTAAAAAGTAAATTTAACATCATTTTCCGATAATTGTTAGAAACTAACAATACTATTATCTTGAAACGGCTAAAATGTCAGGAAGAGTCCTTATATTGGACATTTCTATGAAGAAAAAAAAAAGATTTTTTTCTAGGGGGGGGGGGTGGGTCGCAAAAGGGACTGGAAAAGGAGAAAATTTGCGCCAGTTAT
>JAIPMN010003156.1:0-30044 GCA_020650975.1 Apostichopus californicus | reverse complement strand
AAAGGAGAAAATTTGCGCCAGTTATGGAGCTACTCTGTAACAGTGGCGTAGGGAAGGGGGGGGGGCATCTTTCTATATAAATCTACAGAGGTAAATGTCAAAAGCACAACACTCAAGGGCATTCTCACACAAAAACTTTCCCTGTGGTTTCTATCCATAAATTACACCAAAACCCTGCAACCATGTACCATGCGATTTTCCTCAAATCATTTTTGCGCAGAAAACCAATAACCGCATTTATTCCACTCCGTTAATCATTCTATTTCTTCTCATCACCGTCCTTCGTTGTCATTCGTTGTCATTCGCTGTCATTCGTTGTCATTCGCTGTCATTCGCTGTCATTCGCGAATGATAATTAACCCTGTACAAAGTCAATTGTCATTCGGTCATTCGCTGTCATTCGTTTTAGTTTGTCCCCCGCCGGGTTCCCGAGCAGATAAACCAGGTTGGCCGATCCACCCATTAAACTTCCAATTTGATCCAAGTACGTAATAGTAAAAATTAATATACATCATATATATAGCCCAGTCCTATGTGGACGTCTAAAATGAAGTAAATATCGCTAAATTTAGCATGCATTTCCAAAAGTATTAAACATAATAAAGATTGCGTAATCATAGTGTAATGGCTTTCCTTTCTTCTTTCGTAATCATGCTCGTACATTGTGTACACGATGCAAGGTCGCAGTATGCAGCTAACCTGCATGAAGACGGGTCAGGCTGCAGCTCGAACCAAAACGGCCATCATTTTGGCAACATTTGACACCCTTAAAACCATTTTACGGCCATTAATTTCATCCGTGAATGGGATTATCACACAGGTGTTGATCATCCTCTGGAAAAAAGGTACGAATTTTAGAGAATGAGTAAATGAGGTAGGTTAATGTAGGCTTCAGAATAGGCCTCCTGTAGACTAGTGCTAATTTAGTGTGCGAGTATTGCTAACAATGTAACAGTACAGTGATCGAGTGAGGCCTAGACCTATGTTGGTTTTATGCTATGCACTGTCTGCAGTCTATAGTCTAACTGAATCCTTCTTACAGATGAGCAAACAACATTTGGTTGACCGTTACAAGCGGCAACAATATCATTGTTCAAAAGCTACCCTATTTTGTTAACCTTTTTATTTGTCATTTGGTTACCTCTAGTCTGACTGAGTATACCCAGAAACTGTTACAGGCATACTTAATATGCACAGAAAGATCGCATTCAACTTAGATATAAAGTGTAACAGGTTTTAGTGTGTAGGCCTAATCAATGTTGTTGCATTCATTTTCATGGAATAAGGCTAAATCACCCAGGACCTTGACTATAGGATACAACTTTACAAGGCTAGAATTTTAACTTGGCAGTCTAAATGGAGGATGGGGATCGGGAGGGGGGGGGGGTGCTTGATGGTGGTTTAATAAGACATAGATAATGTAAAGGTTTCCCGTACTGCTGATTAGCCCATGAACTTCATTGGCTAGTCTTTAGTATTCAGTTTTTGCTTTGTATCCTAAATATATTTGCAGAGAGAATTTTGTTATGTAATGTACTTTCCAATTTGGTAAAATAGTTGATTGTGTTTTGATTTTCATTTCTTCAGCCAGCCTGTGAAGCAATACTTCTTGGAATTTTCCATCTACAGTATGTTCAGAATGGACAATTCCAGTGAGTCCACTCAGCCTGCACAGGATGGTACATCACAGAGTAACGAGGAAGGTCACTTACATGGGCCTCAAGATGTTTTGGATGAAACTGATAGGAATGGGTCAACAGAGCCCAAACCTAAAAAGAAAAATGTGTTTGACATTGACAGGAACAAAATCAAGACAATGCCTGGGTCTAAAAGTCAAGTTGGAGAGCTACAGGTGAGTAAACATTATTGCCTGTGAAATCAACAGAAGAGAAAGGAAAAAGAGAAGGAAATCGGTGAGGCAAATTCGTACGTATGTTTAATGTTTTATTGATTAACTAGAACTACTTACTGTTATCTTTCTAATATTACTTGTTCCATCTTCAAATAATACTTAAAAGTGTATACAATTAAGTAGTCTAGTCCATCTTCCATCGAATGCGAGAAAGGATAAATTAAACCAAATTTTAAAATGTAGTAATCTGACATTATGTAAATTTCCTATTATAAAGAAAGTTGTTGACGATCACTTAGGTTACATTTTAGGTTAATTTGAAAGTGGAAAATGTAAAACACACTCGTCTTGATGTTTTTCCAGTTATGTTTCATTCCTGTGATGTTCTGTATGTAATACTGTTATTCATCCTGAGTATTTTCTTTCCTGTGTCAGAATCTTGGGGTTGATGTCATCAGCCAAGAAGATTTTGAGAAAGACGTTCTCGACCAAGTCGAGAAAGCGATATCTGTTGAAGAAGACAAGGCAGCAAAGGAGAGAGCACAGAGAGACTTGGATTCTATTCAGACTGATATTAGGTCTGTAAATGTAGTCATTCAAAGAGCACAAGAGAGCACAGATTTTATGCAAAGTTGCAGACTGATATTAGGTCTGTAAATCCAGTCATTCAAAGAGCACAAGAGAGAATAGATTCTATGCAAAGTTGCAGACTGATATTAGGTCTGTAAATCTAGTCATTCAAAGAGCAAAAGAGAAAATAGATTCTTTGCAAAGTTGCAGACTGATATAAGGTCTATAATTCAAGATATCTAAAGTGCACAAGAAGTGACTAGATTTCTCTTCAGACTGATGTAAGGTCTGCTAGTCAAGAAGCTAGTTCAAAGGTTACCACAGATACTAGGTTCTGTAAAGATTTATTAAAGGTCTGTTAATCAAGTAAGTTTCGGTACAAAGTAGACATGGTTTCTGTTCAAACTGATGTACATCTGTTAGTAAAGTAAGTTGAAGAACGTAATAGTGACTTTGATTCTTTTCAGTCTGATACAAGGTCTGCAAATCAAGCAACTGAAAGAGCATAGAGAGACTAAAATGGCTGATAAAAAGATCTGTTAATATTTATGTTTATCTTTATTAACTTATAAAGCGCACAATAACTACAAAGACAAAGTGCATTCAGTGGCGCTCTACATAAAAATAATAAGTACATACAGTACAAAAAGTTCATACAGTCAAGAAATGTCTTAATAAAATGCTTTCTTAATGAAGGGAAGTTAAAGGTTGTAGGGAGATTGGGTTCTTGTCAGACTAACATAAGGTCTGCAAATCAAGTCATTTGATGCACAGAGAGAGCAAAGTTCCATTCAAGCTAAAATGAGATCTATAAATCAAGTAATTTGAAATGTTCAGAGATGCACATCATGAGTAAACCAGATCACACCCAATGCATATTTGGCTGAATTCTTGTATGTGTTTTTGGTCACTCCTTACTCCTTAGGTTAACAACCAGAGACCTGAAAAAAATTGAGAAGGTTTTGGTCACTATGAAACAGCAAGGAATCCAGAGGAACATTTCGACAGTACAAAAACAGAAAGAAGAGAAGGTAAGATTAAAAAAGAAAACTTTCCGAAAAAAGGAAAGAAAGCAAGTGTAAATGACAGGGAGTTATGTAACAGAATCGAACAAGAAAAAAGTAGGCAAAGACACATTTTATTTAGAAAAGTTTGATCCAAGAAGTATCATGCTGTGATCCGTTTAGTTCAGTGCCATATTCAAAAAATATTGAAATAAAATAATTGAGATTAATATCATTTTTCTAAACTCTTAATTTAATCTTTCACATATTTTTCACATTTTCCCATCAAACTGTGTCAAAATTCTAATCTCACAATTGATAGGAAAAGGAACTGGCAATTTTTAACAAGAAAAAGAAATCACTGATGAACCAACTGGAGGGAAAGCCAGATGAAGAGGATGAGTCAGAAGAGGAAGGTGATTAACTTTGAATAATTTATATAGTAGATTTACCTAGGCTAGCCTAATTTGCATACAAGAATTGGGACATGTTATTATTATTTTAATTCAATAGTAAGGTTAATGACAAAATAATTTAAACATTTTTGACTGAGAATAAATACTTTGGGTAGAACATAGTTCCTTAATCAATGATTTGGATCTGGTGGGGAAAAAATGTTTGTTAATGAACCTCAAATCTTCTACTTTTTTAGTGAAATTTATAGATTATAAAAAGGTTATCAAGGGGTCATTTGAGGTCAGGAGGGAGAATAACTCTACAAGATTTTCAGCCAGTATTGATTGTACAATATGTTATTGTTTTAAACTTTGTTTGTTTCCATCTTTCTCTATAAATTTAAGGAGATGAAGATGATCAGAATGGATCAGTCCTCCATCATCTGTTGACTAAACCATTAAAAGATGAAGCACCGACTGAGACAGAAGACGAGAGAATGCTCCGTCTCGGTGAAATGACTCCCTTTGAAATAGCCGAACAGGCAGTCAGCAAGGGGCAGGCGGGATCGACATCCATGGATACCCAGAGTGACTTTGCTCAGTTTCTCGGCGACAAAGATGTCCAGACGGTGAAGAAGCACGTGGAAAAATCCAAATGGAAAGGTGTCCAGAAACAAGGGAGCGCCCCCACTCAAGTCAGAGTCGCAGGATCGGGTTGGGTATCGTGGGAGGAATCGGAGGAGATGAAGAAGAAATTGAAGGAGAAATCAGCTAAGATCAAGAGGAAAACACCAAAGATGAAATTTGATCCGAAGTACGATTCCACGAAACAGAAACCGTGGAAGTTAGTGAAAGCTAAGAACAAACAAGCGAAGAAGAAGAGGCTGCGTCAAAATTGGGGAAGTGATTCCGAGATTAGCGGCGAGGAAGACGAGAGGGTGCGAGATTCTGATGGCAGTAATTTCTCAGATGACATGGGGAACGAAGTTAAAAAAGGACTCGAAGAATCTAGCGGTAATTATTTCATATTTTAAATCCTGAACAAGGAAACCTTTGTTTCACTTTCTGCATAAATGTTGCACTACAAAGTTCAAATCAGAGCTTTCAAGGTTATACATCTAATGCCTTTATACATCTCTGGTGCGGAGTTGCACTGAGGCTCAAGTGATTGTTAACAGTGTTACGAATAACCTTTGGCAATATGAACATGACAAATGAGCATGGACGGTGATCATGGGTGGACGGGGGGGACGGGGGGACATGTCCCCTCCAATATTTTAGGTGGGGGGATATAGTATCTAATATCCCCCCCAATATTTGGTGGCATAGTTTTTTTTGTGTGGCTATAAATAGAAAATAATGTGTGAGATTATTTATCCAAATCTTATTTGGCGGTGGCTAAAACTTCATCTAATGAAAGTATGTTGTATTTTTTTGATGTTTTGGGGGAAACCTTGAAGTACTTCTGGGATTTCCTTTTTTTTAGATTTCTATATGGTCATGTCTTTCCAAAACACAAATGTCCAGAGAACAAAACGTAAATGAGGATTTCACGACTAATGGTATCCATTTGTAGAATTAATCGTATCATCACCAGATTTCACAGTTGAGGTCATATGTCATACTGCACTCATGACCGTGGTGTAATGAAATCAGTAAAAGTCAGCTTCATACCGAAAAATAGATATCAAGTTTCAACCGCTTGAATAATATCTCCTGCTGTAAGATGGCATCCATTTGTATTTTTATTGAAGAATTGACATCGAAACAATCATACAGATATGATGATACGTAAAAGCGAATCCTTTTAAAATATCTTTCTGAAAATATTTTTTCATCCCTACATTTTAGAAGATGAAATAATTCTTCCTGTCAATGATAAGAAGAGAAAGAAGAAAAGCAAGGCGGAGCAGATTGAAGATGGTGAGATAACTTGCTTGGATGACCTTAAATCCAGTTATGGGGTAAAGGTCAAGAGGTCAATGGCAGACAGGGTTGCCAAATGTCTGGACGATTCCAGTCAAGATCTGTACTTCAAGAGACTTCGGTGAGTCCTTACTCATTCTGGTATTCCTAGTGCAATTGCCTGTATGTGTACTTGTGGATTTGTACTCATACAGCGGGTAGTTTGGTACTAGCACGTTATGGAGTACTTATACTCATGTACAATTGAAGTTTGTGCTGGTACTCAAGCTGTTGTACCCGTACTAAGAATCTGGAGCAGTCTGGGAACAGGATAAAGCTGCTGTCGATAGAGTTTTGCATATCTGCAAAGTCATACGAACTTTGTACATTTAGCTGTCTCCAACACATTTTATGCTTTCAACATTGTCAGTGGGTAAACTTTTGTCCTATTTCTTAAAGAATGCTTTTGTTAGGATCTTTCTTCAGCTGCTTTTGCTAAGCTTGACCAATATTCCTGGCAATAAGAACTTAAACAAACTCGGTTGATTTTGACCGTGTTTTTACCCCCCCCCCCTAATTTGTTGCCAGTAATGCTTGAGAAATCTGCAAACTTTGTAGATAAGCTTAACGTTATCCTAACAGAAACGCATTAAAACTAATAACGACACTGTCTCTTGGTTTAGAGCCAACCAAAGAGCAAAAAATAAAAAGAGGCAGGAAAAGAAAGACTCAGAGGAGGATGGAGATGGCGACGAAGACGAAGATGAGAGTGATTCAGACTTGGAGGATGCAGAATTGAAAGGAGGTCTCATTGTGCCAGGAGAGATTTGGCATAAACTCTACCGGTAAAACTACATCTCACATTTTCCAAAATAATTTTTTTCTTCTTGCATGCTTCATTTTAAATTCTTGGATTATAAATTTAAAGCAATTGGGAGTAGCATGTTTTCTTTTCTCAAAACTTTGAATACTGTAAACGAGCAGCCACTACACGTATTGACATGGCTGCAGAGTTTTCCTTCTGTTATGGAATGGTCTTTATCTACCTTAAATGTAACACATTTTGACATTTACTTTAAGATTTTTTTTAGATTTATTCAGGATTTTGAGATGCCATCAAAGGGAACAATTCCTTTTTACGGATGTTATCTTTGTTTGTGGATGAATCCTATTGTACTGTGACATTTCTTGTCATGATTTTGTTATGTAAATCTGTTACGTTGTATGTTCATAAGAAATAGTCACCAGATTTTAATATTTATAATATTGTGATAAAACAGGCTGGCATGATATGAAGCCAATTAGCTGATACCGCTAGAAGACACCATTTAAAACTTCACATATCTCGTAATTTTTAATTTTGTTTTCCTTGTTTCAGGTATCAAATGACTGGTGTCCGCTGGATGTGGGAGCTCCACCAACAGAGGGCAGGGGGCATAATGGGGGATGAAATGGGTCTGGGGAAGACCATCCAAATGATAGCATTCCTGGCTGGTCTCAAACACAGCCACCTGAGAGACCCTGAATTTAGGTAGGTCTGTGTGAGCTTGTGATTATACTCTGTCGTTGTTGTTTTTTTTTTTTATTGATTGATGTCAAATTTGCGTAAATTTGAGTCTGTTGGACTCTTAAAGCTGGCATTGGGTTTGCTGGTTTGCTTACTAAGTTACTATAATATCTTCAGACTGATATGGTTTGAGTATGTGTTTAAGGAAACTTGGCATCGTTTAGAGTTTGAGAAGAGATTTAAAGATAATGATGGAAAACAATTTTCTGTAAAGTAAGGACAAAAAGCACCAAGTGGTTTGTTGCCCAGATGTACAATTAAATCTTAATAAAAAAAAATTAGTCCTCATCTCTCATCGTGTAAATTGGGATATTTATATCAATTTGCTGGGTGACAAAAAGACCATTTATCGAGAAATAGTTTGTTGTAATTTTATTTTGTCTGTTACTTTTCTTGTCAATAGGTATGAAGGTTTGGGACCAGTGCTAATCGTTTGTCCAGCCACGGTCATGTACCAGTGGGTCAAAGAATTCCACCTTTGGTACCCTGAAATCAGAGTGGCCATCTTGCATACCTCAGGATCCCACATTGGGTCAAAGGTAAGTTACAAGCAGTGGCAGAAAGTGCCAAATTGTAAAAAAGTAATGTGAGTCTGGTAATGTTTGGTCCAGACTTGTGGACCAACTGTGTACAACAGCAAGAGTACAAGTAGAATTTCCCTTGGTATGAGTAAGAGTACAAGGTTCTGAGTATTTGGAGGAGTACTCATTCTTTCACTAGTATCTCTACTGGTACCCCAAGTACCAGTATGAGTACCATCTCATGAGATGGAGTGCAAGTACATGTGCGTATGCTAGCATACAGGTATGAGTATGAGTAAAGAGTATAAGGTTCTGAGTATTTGTAGGAGTACTCATTCTTACACTAGTATCTCTACTAGTACCCCAAGTACCAGTATGAGTACCATCTCATGAGATGGAGTGCAAGTACATGTGCGTATGCTAGCATACAGGTATGAATATGAGTAAAGAGTATAAGGTTCTGAGTATTTGGAGGAGTACTCATTCTTTCACTAGTATCTCTACTAGTACCCCAAGTACCAGTATGAGAACCAGTCCATGAGATGGAGTACAAGTACATGTGAGTATGCTAGCATACAGGTATGAATATGAATAAAGAGTATAAGGTTCTGAGTATTTGGAGGAGTACTCATTCTTTCACTAGTATCTCTACTGGTACCCCAAGTACCAGTATGAGTACCAGCTCATGATATGGAGTACAAGTACATGTGAGTATGCTAGCGTACAGGTATGAGTAAAGAGTACAAGGTTCTGAGTATTTGGAGGAGTACTCATTCTTTCACTAGTATCTCTACTAGTAACCCAAGTACCAGTATGAGTACCAGCTCATGATATGGAGTACAAGTACATGTGAGTATGCTAGCGTACAGGTATGAGTATGAGTAAAGAGTATAAGGTTCTGAGTATTTGGAGGAGCACTCATTCTTTCACTAGTATCTCTACTGGTACCCCAAGTACCAGTATGAGTACCAGCTCATGAGATGGTATACAAAGACATGTGAGTATGCTAGCATACATGTATGAGTATGAGTAAAGAGTATAAGGTTCTGAGTATTTGGAGGAGTACTCATTCTTTCACTAGTATCTCTACTAGTACCCCAAGTACCAGTATGAGTACCAGTCCATGAGATGGTATACAAAGACATGTGAGTATGCTAGCGTACATGTATGAGTATGAGTAAAGAGTATAAGGTTCTGAGTATTTGGAGGAGTACTCATTCTTTCACTAGTATCTCTACTAGTACCCCAAGTACCAGTATGAGTACCAGTCCATGAGACAGAGTAAAAGTACATGTGAGTATGCTAGAATACAGGTATGAGTATGTACTCGATGCAAGTCCAGTTCACTCTTGTGTACTCTTATAAATTTTAAATTGAAATAATTACACTAGTATGTGATTATCTAGCTACATATTATCAACTACATAACTACTTGAGATAAACGTCCCTCAACAATATTTCTTTAATCCTAATTTCAAGACTGCTGGCTACTCTGGTGTTAGGATATCTTCAACAGCCATAAGAGCTATTGTTAAGTTTAACTCAATTCATCATTTTGTATCTTTTTAACCCCTGCTTTGTAAGTTTCCACAATTTTGTGACGTTATCGGTAATTCCGGTGTGTCCTTTCAACCCCACAAACAATGCATGGTCTCGTATCTTGTAGGCAACACTGGTGCGGGATATCGTCAACACTCACAGCGTGTTGGTGACCTCGTACACGACCTGTCGCATCCAACAGGAGCTTCTACATAAGTTTGACTGGCATTACGTCATCTTAGATGAAGGACACAAGATAAGAAATCCTGATGCAGAAGCCACCATAGCCTGTAAACAGGTCAGTTTCTGGAGCTGCTATTATTATTATGTTTATCACAACCTTTCATTGTTAAGATGCTACTCTCGTTATTAGAAATAGAGCAAAAGTTTGTGGATGCAAGCAATCCTTGAAAAGGAAGGATGATTTGTAATTCATCTGAAAATTCACGAGAATTGTGCACTTTATTGCATTCTTATGCTTTAATTGACATGAAACATGTAAGGAGAACATTCTGACAAAAGAGTGTCTTACTTAAAAGGAGGAGATGAATGAAAACTTCATCATTCTAGCTGAAGTGAAAGTTTTTCACAATTTTCTTCTAAAAAAATGTCAACAACTTCGAAAACCAAGCTACATAATTCTAGTCTGTTCTCATGTGAATGCTGTTTTATTTGATAAAGTCTTACCATGTTATGATTATATTCAATTCATTGATCAGCAATGTTTGGGGGTTTGAGTACAGTTATTTTCAGGTTTCATATGTCATGAGACAAAAATATCTCAAATTTATTTGTTTTTATTTCCTATTGAAAATCTTTCACTATCCATACCAATGGGAACTGTGTTCATTGTATGCGCAGTTTACTATCGGATTTATCATGTGGAATGAGGCTCAGGGACAATGAGAAGTTGACATGTTTTGGTCATGTGTTTTCATCTTTTCAGTTTCGGACGCCACATCGCCTTATCCTCACTGGATCTCCTCTTCAGAACAACCTGCAGGAGCTCTGGTCGTTGTTTGATTTTGTCTTTCCGGGCAAGCTGGGTACTTTGCCGATCTTTCTGGAACAGTTCTCTGTTCCTATAACCCAGGGAGGTTATGCCAATGCCTCGTCTGTGCAGGTAACGACCTTATCTTGCAGCATATATCTGCTGGTCACCCATTTTCCTCTGTAAAACTAGTATTTCTTATTTGTCTTTAGTTCCAAGAAAGATTTAAATAGTTCAGATTGGAGGGAGTAATTTGTGTTTCATGACATTTTATTCAATTGATTATCAAGCAGTAATATCTTCTTCATATTTTGCCCATGTTCATTATTTTGATGCTAAAATACGATTTCAAAACAACAATTTTAGTAGCCCTTTGAATATTCATCGACGGTATCTTGACGACTTATCAATTTTATCCTCTATTTTTGACCTTAGGTCCAGACAGCCTATAAGTGTGCCTGTGTGCTGCGTGACACCATCAATCCGTACCTTCTGAGGAGGATGAAGGTTGACGTCCAACAGAACATACAGTTACCTTCAAAGAACGAGCAGGTCCTCTTCTGTCGATTAACGGACGAACAGAAAGAACTTTATAGAGATTACCTCAACTCGAGAGAGTGTCACCAAATCATGAAAGGAGAATACCAGGTAACATGATGTCCCCTTTAGTCAGCTCCTCGTCAATGTTAGTGTGCGTGTGTGTCAGTGTGCGTTTGTTTTGCTATCTGATCGAGGATTTGAACAAAAGAATTCCAGGTCCTCGGTTGTGATTTCTAAAGATTCACCACGTCCTTGGAAGAATTCTATTGTATGGGGGTATTGTTAAGGTTAGGGTACGTGGATTTGAACAATGGAAAATACAACAGGGTCCTCGGTCTGAATGTAATACAAACATGTGTGGGTGTGTGTGTGTCAGTGTGTCTAGTAAGATTCCCCGCTCTGTCTTCAATCATAGACATAAATATTCATACATTGTAGTTTCCTGTGTTATGATTTTTTTTGGGGGGGAGTGGGGGGATGGATGAGGGAGGGGGAGAGATTTGTAAAAGAGCTACAATAGGAACCATCATGCACTGCTGTATTCAAATTTTTATAACCTGCCAACATATTGGATATTCTTTATTCTGCTTTGTTGTGGTACAGATTGACCGAAAGGTTTTCATGCTGTGAAAGACTGCAGTTTGAGATGTAAAGAATGTAAACAAAAGGCCTGATATTTCACATCAGTGGTTTGCACTTGATTTGACTGAGAGCTAAAATTATGTAGTTCTTTCTTACAAAGTTGAATCGTCTTATATTTGATTCAGAGGTTCTTTTTAGTTTGGTGGTCAATTTAAGGCACTGCGGTAAACAGAAAACTTACAACAATGCCAAAATCTCCTGCAGCAAGGCAGAATCAATATAAAACAATAGAGATTATCTCTGCAGATCAGCTGTGCTTCTGTGTGAAACTGTGGGGCACAAAATATTTTGTCTCGCACAGTCTAACAGCCACACAACGAGGGATTTTTCTGATACAGTGCCTTACAGAACTGTATAGATATATCCATCCTGATTAATTTTTAATTAATTAACAAGTTTAATTAACTAATTATAATTAAGTAACATATCAGAAGATGACTTGATAAAAAATTGTTTTCCAATTGTTTTATTTTTTCTTTCTTCTTCTTCTTTGGAGTAGATCTTCTCTGGTCTGATCACAATGAGGAAGATTTGTAACCATCCTCATCTGGTGACCGGAGGACCCCGTATACTGAAGGGAGACGAGGAAGAGGATCTACCGGAGGAGGAGAGGTACGGTCATTGGTCCAAAGCTGGCAAGATGGTGGTCATCACCTCACTCCTGAAAATATGGAAAGAACAAGGCCATCGGGTGCTACTCTTCTCACAAGGCAAACAGGTGGGTATATACAGGATAAGGTATTATAATGTGGGGGAGGGTTTGAGGAGGGGGGCTAGAGGTGGTAAGAGTTGCTCCCTTCAGGGAGGGGGGGGCGGATGGAGGCAGTCTGCTAATATAGGAGAGCTGATAGGTCAGTTTAAATTGGCATGGTGATTTTGATCAGCTCACTCCTGAAAATATGGTAAGAGCAAGGCCATATATGGTGTGTTACTCTTCACACAAGGCAAACAGGTGGGGATATACAGTATGAGGCATTAGAAAGTGAAGGGGGAGCTAGAGGGTGGTAAGAGTTGCTTCCTTCAGGGAGGAGGGGGGAGGGGGAGATAGGGAGAGGATGAATGCAGTGTGCCTATGAAGGAGAGGTGAAAGGTTGCTTTATATTTGTCAAGGTGATTATGATCATCTTTCTCCTAAGACTGTGAAGACAGTATGGCTATAGTGTGTTACTCTTCATATTATTAAAAATGTAGTAAACCATGGAAGACAATGTAGGAGGGAATTTTTTTGTTGGGGGGGGGGGGTGAGGGGAGGGGGTGGGATTGAGTTTATTGGAGGAAGTTACCTGTCCTCTCAATTGTAAATTGGCATTTGTGTTGATAATTTGATAGTCACTGCAGTGAATCCTGGAGTGCCTTTGCAAGTCTGATGACAATGTCACAAATTTGGTTGGTTTCTCTATGTTTCCAACAGATGTTAGACATCATCGAGTCTTACGTGAAGACCAGATATACATATCTTAGACTCGACGGCAGCACAGGAATCGCATCCAGACAGTCGTTGATTAACCGGTTTAATCAGGTAACAGTTTCCATAATAATACAGTAGCATACCAGGGGTTTGGGGGGGGGTAGAGGGAGGGTAGGGAACACACTTCAAGTAGTGGGACATGTCACTTGGATTTGAGGAGCCAAACTACCATTTATATCTAACCTGATGACAACATGCATCCTATGTTTATCCTGTATCATTCATTCAGTTATTTGGATGTAACTTTTTTTAAACACAACAGTACTTTTGAATTACAATTTAATTACCATAATGGGAAAAAAGGCATTTCTTCATAAAAAAAAATGTTACAGTTCTTAATAAATGAAAAAAGGCACTTTTTTTTAGGTTTCCATAAAACTGCAGAGGCATGTGCACCCTGTGCCTTCCAGTTCTGGCATGCCTGCACAGTACGTCATATTCAAGTAGCATATTTAAATATTGGGAGAACTTCAACTGAAGTCAAAACTTTAAATCGACTCCAACTGCAGTATGATGCACATTTTTATGGAAAATGGTTTACAGAATACAGCAATGTGGCAATTGATTCCACAAATGAGACTCCAAATAAGACGTTTAATACATGTGTGGATTTGTTTTAATAAAATTAAGAAAGTTAGGTTTGAGTGCCCAGTTCACATCACATGTTTGTTTCTACTTTGCCTTGCAGAACTCATCAATATTTGTATTCATTTTAACTACACGTGTTGGCGGCCTCGGGGTCAACCTGACAGGTGCAAACAGAGTCATTATTTATGACCCTGACTGGAACCCTAGTACAGACTCACAGGCCAGAGAAAGAGCTTGGAGGATTGGCCAGAAGAGAGACGTTACTATATATAGACTCCTGACAGCTGGAACAATAGAAGAGAAGATATACCACAGGTAAGATGGAGGCAAGGGGAATTGGGGTGTGTGAGGTGGGAGGGGGTGGGGAGGGAGGGGGAGGGATGGGGTTAGGAAAGAGTAGGAGAGGCCAGAGAAAGAGCTTGGAGGATTGACCAGAAGAGAGACATCACTATCTATGGATCTTCCTGACAACTGGAAGGGAAGATATATCACAGATAAGATGGAGGCAGTAGGAGGGGAAAAGAGAGGCCAAAGAGTTTGATTAATTGGCCAGAAGAGGGTATGTTATCCTTGTGAAGGTTTTGTACATGTGTAAGCAGATGGTTTGAGGATCAATAAAGGAATTCCAAAAACATGGTTGTGATTTTATGGATTTACCACAATTAGTATATCCTAACAGAATAAGGATGAAAAGGTTCGAAATACTGTCCAAAGATGTATAGAATAGAATATTTAAAACAGCCTGAAAATAATATGCAAATTAAGCAATGACTATGAATGCATGTATCTCCCAGAATGCACTTGAGGAAAACAGCAAGATTAGACAGGTATAACGCTCTAATTGTTATCCTTTCAGTTCCAATTTGATCCTTCATTCTGGAATGGATGTTAACGATACTTGTAGACTTTTACTTTATCGTAATCAAACCTATGTTTGACTTGATTCTCTTTTACAGGCAAATTTACAAGCATTTCCTGACCAATAGAGTACTAAAGGATCCACGCCAGAGACGATTCTTCAAATCCAACGATCTATTCGAGCTCTTTAGCCTGAACGACGGAACGGAGGAGACCGAGACTAGTGCAATATTTGCTGGCACGGGATCTAACATAAAATTAAATAAGGAAACTACCCCTAGTCCATCAAACAGACCAAAAAAAAAATTCCAGAGGTCCAGAACAGTTCCTTCGGGAAGATCCCGGAATGGTACCAGAGATGGGGTGGACTTGAGTAAGTCCAACTCAGAGAATAGTCTGACCAGATTGGAAAACCCTGCCATCAAGAGATCCGCGTCCACAAACGAGCTGGACCCCGAGAGGAAGTTCTCAATTCCAAAGAAACTTCGCAAGAGAGAAAAGGGACACACGCCCGACGAGAAGAAGAAAGTGTTTGATTTTGCAAACATCTCGGAATGCAGTGAAGAGGAAAAAAGTCCGGAAGATGAAAACGGTGAGAGGCAGAGGATAGAAGTTAGGAGGAGAGAGGAAGAGGAAAGTGCCGAAAGAGAAGCCAGAAAGAAAAAGAAGAAGAGGAAGAAGAAGAAGAAAGATGCAAGTAAGTCTGTAATACAAGGCTTTAGTACTTTCTGCTGTGAGATTGATGTGAGTTTAACAGTAATCTCTGCACAAGTTTTAACCTTGTTTTTTGGTCAAGATTAAGATGGTTGTGAATGTGATAATGAAGAAATTGCTGTTGTTTTATGTTCGTTCATTGGGCTCTGGGAGACGTTGCCTTTCTAATACAACCAGATATTAAACATGGTGGAGCATCGTATTGGTAGAAGGCATTTAAAGCTGCATTTTAAGCTGCTGTCCGTGTGGAAAGATCTCAGTCACCCATTGCACAATCATCTAAGCAGCCGTATCATTGCTTGTAGCGGTAAATTGAGGGTCGCCGACGTCACACACAAAATGACATCGTTCTTCGTTTATAGGCACTGCCATTAGTATTCACAACAAGAACTTCACGAGGTAGGGGGGGGGGTGGCCGTTCCATTTAGTTGGGCTGTTGGAGCTAGTTAGTGTATTTTTTGTTTAGACTGCTTATATATTAGAATGTATATTATCAATGTTTTTTTGTTTTTCGTTTCATTCATTGTATCAATGTTCTTTGTATTTTGTATCATTCATTGTATTGCTCACTGCAGATTCATAATTTCCTTCTGGGATTCAATAAAGTTGACTTACTTACTTACTTTATCTTACCATGCTCAGCAGCCACAGGTACATGTGTTTAGAGATGCTAAATGGCCTTAAAATTTAAGGCTCTTATATCAGGTTGCTTAGTTTACAGTTTAAGCTCATTTTCATGTTTTTTTATTGATGCAGTTAAATCTGTGTGGATCGTTTTGTACATTAAAGAATGTACATTTTGTCAAATGCCTGGTCCAAAGAAAGAAAAAAGCAAATTGATAAAGTTAAAATTTAAAGGGTATTATTGGGGTTTGTTTCTTTCAGAGCTGGACGGAGTTCGTATCACAAACCTTGCCAAACATCGAGCCTTCAGGTCAACGAAGGATGAGGAACAGGAAGATCAAGACGAGGAGAAAGAGGCCCACGAGAAACAGGATAAATTTGTTCTGGAGAAACTCTTCCAAAAAACAGGTATTACAATCCATCATTTCATTAAAGAAATCTTCAGCGAGCTCAGTGCTGATGTAGGTCTCACTTGCTGTCAAATTTTTCTCTTTATTATCTGGAATAAAAGCTTAATCATGTGACTTACTGCAAAATAGTAACTTTTGCTTATATATAGAAGAATCCAACTCAACAAATTGCTTTAATACTGCAGATAGTCAATGATAGAAATCATATGACATGAGTTAAAATCTGTGTTTTGGGAAAATTTTCAAAACAATCTAGCTTAATTCTTTTCCTTTCTTAGGAGTCCACAGTGCCTTGAAACATGACAACATCATGGAAGCTTCGAACCCAGATTACGTACTAATCGAGAATGAAGCTTCCCGGGTCGCCAAAGAAGCTGCCAGAGCCCTGAAGGAATCCAGGCAGACCTGTCCGAATGCTCGCAGCGGGGTTCCCACGTGGACTGGGACGTTCGGTCAAGGAGGGGGCTCTGGGTCGTCCAGGTAAAACTAGTTTTGATTGATGATAGTTAAAATTGTTGTGGGGGAAAAGAGGGGTTAAATCTGTTGGTCTTTGCACCCTGTTATACTCTACCGCCTGCCTTTGTCAATAAAAGGTTTTATGATTGTCCAATTTGGTTATGTGTGTAATGGCGCCTGATTAATCTCATTTGTTACATTAGGATAGCAACCGGAGAGGGATTTCCTCTAAGGTTTTGTATTTTTATTTGAGATCAAGAGTAGAACTGATTTATTTATTTATTTGTGATATGAATGAGAGATTAAGTCAACAATCAAGGCACAGAGAGGTTTCTTGTTAGTCTCACCCCTGTTTGTGTACATGTGCACCAATCAATCAGTCAATCAATCAATGGTATTTATAGAGTGTCATACTATACAAAAGTGTTAAAGGCATTGAAGACTCGCCCCAAACCGCGTGCGGCCATCTGAAAAGTTAACTTTCTGTTGCTTGTGAGTGAGGTTTTGTTTGTGTCGCTACAAAATGCAGACAGTAATGAAACGTGATACCTTGTTATCTTTAGCTGGATCTGAGATGTCCATCGCTGTATTGTTTGTACACTGTGATGTGCGTATTGACCATAGCTGTATGTACTGACTGTACACTAGTGTCTAATTACCGACGGTAGCAAGCTGTGTGTGTATTTTCTGGGATCGATGGTGGTGTTTAACACTTCTGTTACACCTCATTAGAAACTAGGTCAGATTACCGGCATTAGACGTTCCTTTTTGCGCGAGTCATCACACCCTTTAAGGTGCATGTTACTCTTGATATGTCCTCTGAAACAGATGGGCTTTCAGGCGATTTTTATCTGTCCCATAACAGCTTTTCTTTATATATTCTGGTAGTCTGTTCCAGTATTCGGAGCATAAACTGGAAAGGGGGCAGGTAGGATCATGAAACTGCATATGGGGAAAAGAGCAAATAAATCCATTCCTATTTTAGTTAGGTCACTGTCTTTATGTTATAAGAAGCCAAGGTTTTAGCAGGAGAGATCAATTTGCAGCAATCATCTCCCACACGTGACAAATTTCCCTTAAGGATTAGTTCTTTCCGTCGTTTACAGGCCTAAATTTGGGCAGAAACTGAACAGTAATCTAGCAGGCCCTGTCTCGGCACAGAATGGGAACAGTTCTGAAATAAAGGTAAGACATTTTGTTTTTACAAATTTGGCATTTTGTTTACTACTGCAAAGTTCTTTCCACCTACAAAGTCAAAAATTGTTTCTTTAATTTAATGACAATGAACTTGTATACTTGGTCGAGTGATGGCCTTTTATAGTTTAAGCATTTTAGTTGATTACAAGGAGAAACATTAAGTGCAGGTTATCATTTATTATACAGTTTTTAGTTCGTGAGAGAAATCGAAAAGCTTAACGGTGAAAGTGAACTAGTAAGTTTAGCATATACATTGGGAAATTATCCTCAATTCAAAATGCATTAGGAACAATAGGATAATTTTGTAATCTGTGATAGCATTGTCTCATCCTTGTGTGTCATGTTTTGTTCATGAAGCCAAACAAAGATTTGTTGCTGATGGAGTTATCAGAATTTAATACCTTTTTTTATTTATTTAATTAACATTTAAATCTGAACAGAAAGGCCGATGTCATCGCCAAATTTGTTGAGATAAAAGAAGTGTGGGCTGATTTTTTTCAGCTTTCAAGGTTAACTACTTCAAAAAACTAAACTACTGTTTGAAACATTTTGATTTCCTTCTCTTTCTTAAAAAAATGTTTTTCAGGAGGAAGAGAAGCAGACTCTCCTCGGAGGAAAGAAATTATTTGGCGGAGATGAAGCAATAAATAACACCAGCTCTCTGCAACAAGGATCGTCTCTCCCATCCTCCTCGCTTCTCCTCGCCAAGATGAGAGCGCGGAATCAAGTTCAGATGAAGGAACCAGAGGAAGAAGGAAGCACGTCCAATATGGTGCCCTTGGTCTCCAAGAAATACGAACAACTCATGAACCAGGTGAAAATATTTATCACCGAGCAGGCTCGCATCCCGGGACAAGCGTCCACGGACGAAATCCTGAAAAACTTTCAGAGGAAGCTCCCCTCGGAGGACACGCCAGTTTTTAGGTCGATGCTTCGTCAGATCTGTAAATTCGAGAGGAGCAGAAATGGACAGGGCACATGGAGACTTAAAGTGGAATACATTTAGGAAGCCTTTCAACTTTATCATAGATTTATCACGGATACAATGAGTCGGTATTAATGATGTCACCTCAGAGGAAGGAAAAGTGTAATGTGGTTAGTGTAATGATTTGTGCCTAGCAAGCTGTTCAAGACAAAATGCAGAATGGAAGCAAACTTTAAAAGCTTTATCCAGTATATAGACAGATTTTTCATGGTAATAAAGCGGCCTTTTGGTGTCTGCCTTGTTAAAGGACTAAAGCTAGAAAATGGTGTACTTATTTCCCTCCTCACTCATCCATCTCCACACAACACCTTTATTCTGTCTCTACTGCAGAGGTGGACCCCCAGTTCCCACCCATCCACCCACCCACCCTCCACCCACCTACCTACCTACCTGTTGGGACATTTTGTTGCCTAAATATTATAAAGAAATGCAACTTTGATCAGAACAAGATAAACAGTAGGAAGAGTTAGCATGCTTCAACTCTATAATAATGTTTTCAAAATGCACTGCTATTTTGGTAGTATTTGAGAATTTACCGATAATTAATTGTTCCCCCATACCCACCTCCCCCAATTTGAGAAGTCCTGCATCCACCCTTTGCACTGTATCTAGTATCCAGAGTCAGATTATTATAATCAGAACAAAAGCAGTTTAAGAAACTCATTTAGAATACCCTTTGGAGAATGGTGGGCTAAATTAGAGAAGCAATCTGTTGACTGTGTTTATTACAAAACTGCTAGGTTTAAAGACAGGAATTACCAACTTTTCAGTAGGGGAAATTGTAAACGTTGGCTTCCTACGATCAGAAAAGAAAGTCATAAAATGGAAATTCAGTCAAAGGGTATTAGATATTGTAAAAACCTAAATTTCAGTCATCATAATTGTAGTTATTCCAGTAATATCAACTCTTTAGATATGTATTTTCACTCATGACATTCAAAATGACTGTTTTATTTTCTTTTTACTGCTTCTTTTCCACTTGAATATGGCACAGAAACATAAAGGAAAAGGTTCAAATCTGTCAACTTGTTGGTTGACATCAGTACAAGGTGTGATATCCCGGAGTCGGATTAATTGATTGAAAATATAAAATTCCATCAAATAGGCATCGTCTCACCCAGAGTGGAATATCACATTTATTTCTACCTCATATGCTTCTCTGTTTTGTGAATTTTCAACCACGCAGAGCAAATCTGCATTGGTATGTGGCAATATAATTGACATAGGTTGTTTATCTTTGTGGACTTTAAATTATATTAATCTAATTGGTTGAGTTGTCAGAGTTTTCTCTAAATGGGTTTATCAAGAAACAATAACAATATTATAATAGTCGGATTTATGCTACAGATCAAACTGGGCAATCTGTATTCAGCATTAAAAACAAGATGAATTGATTTTGTGAACCTCCCCAAGTTCATGGTAGACCCCATGCTCGGTATCAGACCCCATGCTGGCGATCTCCGAAGTTGAGGTTTTTTTACGCAAAAATTGGGAGCGAAGCTGTAAGCCTTGTGAGGTGCAGCTGTTGTATCAAATTACAAGTGTAACAAACAACAACAAAAACAAAAGTCAAAAGGTCTCTGCTAATTCTGGCTCAACTTGTTTAAATTCAACTCGGTTACATTTAAAAATTTAACACCGAGCTCGGAGTCTGACCCCGTTCTATCGTGGGGTTCCAAGTCGCTGGGTCTGATCTGGGGTTACACCACAAATGGGACGTCGATTGTTGGAGTTCAACACACTGCTGGTGGTCTAAATGTAAAACAGGGCTATAAAGTAAGTTGTAGGTACAAAGAACATTAAATAGTCTGCTGCACATGATACCACACTTGCTGCATTTCCTTTATTTCTTGCTCCAATTAGTATTACATGATATTATTTATTTTTATAAATTTTTCAGTTTCCTCAAATGGAATATTATACTCTAATAATATTTTGTCAAATTGATGAGTTGTGAAAATGAAATTAATTATTGGATCCTACAAGGTCCATGCCACTTCCTCTCAATTTGATCTAAACTGACCACTTTTTGGTAAACTACATAAGCTGTTTCACTAAAAGCTTCATGTTTTTGTTGAGGGTACAGTTTTGTTATATTCTTAGCAACACAATATTTACATATAATTGAGTACCCCTCAATCAATCCAAGAGATCTCTGTGGTTAAATCTTAAACCAGTTTGTCAACAGAAAACTGTTAATGGTACGATCCAATCAAGAAATTGTTCATTTCTCACAGGTTTTATAATTTACAATATGCAAAACTCTCTGTTTCGTTTCATCGTTACTTGGTGTATTTCTCTTGTACTCAAGTAACAGTCTCTACAGCATGTACCTTCTCTTTCCTTTAAACAAGCAAGGATGGTACTCAAGTATAATGTGACAAATTCAAACCAAACTAGAGCCTTAAATAGTTGTTTACCCTTCCTTTCTTGTTAGCTTTTCTTCTTGTTTACACTTGTTTATTTCATACTTCTGGAATAAGCTTTCAGTTGAATATTACAAGGGAAGCAAAGAGAAAGTCAGAAATAAAAGTCTCATCTCACACATTTCATTGTATATTGATAACAGGTCATGTTTGAGTTTTGTTCTGAAGAATTTATGAATATTAACTCAATTGTGCTGCTCGACATTCTGACTAGTAGATTTCTTTCAAAATGTTACACTTTTTTTTGGGGGGGGGGGGTGAGTTGAATTATCTGAAGAGGTTTTTTTATCAGTATTCACAGGTTTGAGGGCCAGATAGTTAAATGTAAAGAAAAGAGAAACAAAAGAGATAGATTTTTATTATTTTGTATTTATAGAAATGGAGCACCTATTGATATATTCAAGCAATATTAATTTTAGCCAGACCAAGATCAATAACGGCTGTCCGTTGACGTAACGAAATAAGAGAAAATGAAATTTCATCATCAAAATTGGGATATATAGTTACTGATGTTATACAAATAATGAATGGTTATGAGTGCAAATATTTCATGAGTTGAAAGATGGAATGTTCCATTCAACGAGGCGCAGCCGAGTTGAATGGAACAAATTACATCTTTCAACGAATTCATTATGTGTTTTATACAACACCTTCAAATTTGTATATAATTGGATGTAAAATGCACTCATGCAACAGATTGTTTGAACAGACAGGTTTCTCTGCTCTCTTACCATTGAAAAAAGTGCTATCAAAAAAGTATAACGCATGGTTCTATTTCATAGCGTGCAATAGCGTGCATGCAATCGAGGAGCAATTGACCAATCAAATGGCCGGAATATAATTAGGTGTTGTATAATACTGTATATCAGATACCTTTCTAAGGTCAAATGCAGTTTGCTTTTAAAGCATAAAATGAAAATTCTGAATAAAAAATATTTGTATCCGGTGATTTTTTCTATACAGGAGTGGATAGTCAATTGCATTTCCGACTTTTTTACAACCCAAAATGCTTTTGTATGTGCAATGTTTAGAGACTTTGTACTTGGGAACTGGTTTCCCTGTTATGCAAATCATGTTCATACATTTACCTTAGAAACCATAAGTATTGACATCCATTTTGGAAATTTAAAGAAAGAAAAATATGAAAACCAATAGAAAAGAAAACACTCAGAAAATGTTTGTGTATTTTCTTTATTCACCTTTATGAATATCTGATGGCTAAACACTGACAATTGTTTGTCGATTTTTGATACCGTTTCTAACTAAATTAGCCCAATTGCATTTGTTGCAACTAGGAACTGACATTGATTAATCAGCTGATATTAACCTTGACTTGTGTCTTTTCCAAGTTCAGTCACATTTAGTAACTATCAAAGCAAAATGTCAAAATATAGAGCTAAACAAAAATCAGTTTGGGAGATACCTGCAACCTCATTACAGTACTGATGTAATCAATATCTACATATTTATGTAGTTGCTCTGTCCAGAACTGACCAATGGCCAAGTCAAATCTTCATACTAGGAGCTGTCATCCTTAGGATATCAGTTTTAGGTCAATCAAAGATGAGAAATGAGTCGAAATCTGTAGAAAGAAAAGATATTATTGTCTATACTGGTTTCTAAAACATCGTCATTGATGTGTAAATGACATATGATTCAGACATTTTTAAATGACTAGCATTTACCACCGAAGGAATGGGTATGGGCCACAGAGATGTAACCTCCCTTACCATCGACCCCACCCCGCACCCTCTTGTCTGGCCTATACCTATAACATGGTGGAGATACTGATGTTTGCTAGGGTGCTAGTCAGAACCCAGAGCAACTTGCATAAGTGTGTGACCGTAAACAGCAACCTATTCATTTGGTTCCGGAAGGGGTTAATTCATAAGGAAATAAAACTTTCCAAATTGGTGTGAATCCAAACCTAACCAAAACTTTAGCCTTTATCATCAAAAAAAATTTGAGTTAGATATCCTGCTGAGTTTTTCTGCCAAATGATCAAATAGTAAAAAAAATAAAGTGAGGTGATTTATACTTTGTGTGATTTATCACACCTACCAATGCTGTTGCCTGTTCCTGTTGACGATCTGTGGTCCAATCTTCATCCATCTCCATCTCGAAGCGTCCGTCTCTTTGGTCCTCTCCGGCAGCTGGTTTCGTAAAAGGTACCGTGGTGAGCTGTATGTCTACTTGCTGGGTTTTGTGGTCAAACTTAGTTACCACACCCTCCTGCAGATAAATTCAAGTAAAGACATTACCATGAGTAAAGCTATATAAACTACTGTTGCTGTATGACAAAATAGAGTATCTTCGTTAAATGATTAATTGAAAATTGCAAATGATTCACCAAAGATCTTCCTAATGGAGGCAAATGGTTGCAAGGACATCTCTTATCTACAGTAGCTAGAATCATTCTAAAACATGTCAGATCTTACAGGAAATGTTTTAGAAGCATGTCGAGTAGTAAAGTTTGGGGCCAGTAATGATGAACTTTCAAGTCAAATTAAATTATGATATGACAACTGCTGAAAAAGATAGACAAGCCAACACCCACACGGCATTAAGTACCTTTGGGCTTTCTACAGATAACACAGTTACACGTGACATGCATATTTTTTAAAGTTTCTTTCTTTGGTTTGCATTCTGTGAGCTCCCATAAAGCTTTTTAAATATCATTCATAGGCAAAGTTAGTCTAGAATGCAAACTTCAAGGAATGGCTTTAGGAAGACTTGAAGGACTCTGAACTTGTAAGCTTTTCATTGATCTTTACTCGTTTCATACTTTAGACTAACGTAGCAGAACGGGAATTACACCATCACTTGCCAAAGTAGATATACTACTTAATACTAGAACGAACCTTGAACTCCGAAACTTCTGGTGTGTAGAGAGATGATAGTTCCAATGTCTGGGAAATAATAAAATGTTGATTATCATCCAGTAAAGTATATGAGATAAACACATTATAAATGGGTGATGAAATAAAGGTAAAAGTCTTCAGCACAGATGAAGAATGGTAATATAGTGAGAGAAGGCTTAAAGAATGCACAAAGAAATTTAGCACAAATTTCCTTTTATTCCTCCTGCCCCTCTTTAATACTGTACAAACCCACACCCTTTTCCATCTGCTGTAAAAATATGACACTGTGTACAGTGCATAAAAATATTTCATCTTCCAAAACATGGAAATAATATCTTTGAAAAGCCAACAATTATTTATAAGAAACTTGCTAAATTGTCCAACAACTTTCTCAAAAACAGACTTTATAAAAAAGAACAAACCTTGAAAGCAATGATATCTCCATTTCTTGGAGGGCCGTTGAGTGGTTGGTAGGCTTCATAATTCTTCGGTACTTGTTTGTGAAACTGAAGGGAAAAAATTGAGGAAACTGTGAAGTAACAAATTCACACAATGGAAATAAGGACAGTTTAGTGCACCATGTCACGTATTAAAATTCTAGTGACAGACGAAAGCTGTGATAAAGTTGTTCACTATGGAATGGTCAAGCTGCTGTAAGCTTGCTCCTAACTTTTCTGATATTTCCAATCCTGCCCTGGATTCTGCAGTTTTGCCAGAAAGGAAAAAAAAAATCTATTCTACTTCCTCAAACCCTCCCCCTAAACCCACCCACCTTAACCCCCACCCCTCAAATACCAACCTTACAAGGACTGATTTATTTTAACACATCTATTGATTGACCATCTCAGAATCTTCTACGGTAAAACTAACAGCGCATAGCATAATAGTGTATCATAGTGGAATGCAGTAGAAACCGCCTCAGACAACTACCAGAATAATTGAGTTTTCCGAACAAATTTTGGAGTTGCTGAACCACTCGCAACTCTTAAATTCAATCCCACCGCCTCACACTTCTGGGACGGTATTAACAATGAATCAATCCGATTGAACGACCACCATGTGACAGAAAAAGAAATCATATTTAGGCCTACCTGTTTTTCTTGTTGTGCCTCCTCACCAAGAACTGTCGGTGTCATTCCGTGTCCCTGCACATAGCTGTTGTCAATTTCTACCTCTCCATTCTGTTCGAGATGACTTGTGAGGAGATCAGTCACTCTGTCGCTTTTTATACTTTCATCCTGAATTTCAACTGTCTTTGACTGGTTCTCAACATCATCATCATCATCTGAATCAAAGACGATGTGACCAGAAGAATGTTCCTTATCGATTATTAGCGTTTCCCGTATCGACTGATTCGATGAAACCCCGAGCCCTTCTTGCACATTATTTCCATCCGTGGATTCATGAGGAATAACAGGTCTTTGTTCCTGGGATCCAGAACTTTTCACAGCAATGTTTGATTTAGATTTCTTTCTTCTTTTTCTTCTTCTCTTTTTTTTCAATGGAGTAATTTCATCCTTTTCGTTTATCGTTTCATGTAACCCAGCTACCATCCTCTCGTTAAGTGACAATAGGCTATTGTTCTGTGAAGCGTCACCATTTTTCAAATGGTTCACCCCTTTACCCTCTTCTTGGAGTCTTCCTGACTCATCTATGTCTATCTTTTTTCTCTTTTCCTCCACTTCATCTCTCAAAGCATCTACATCTGCCCCATTCATAGTAACAACATTTTCCACATCATCCTCAGCAACTAGCTGTTGTTCAGTTGCAATTGTAGAATTGACATTTTCTGGAAATGTTTGGACGGAGTCTACATCTCCATGCGATCTTTCTTGCTGTTTTATTGATAATTCTTCCAGTTCATTTACTTTCTTCAAAACTGATAACGTCTTATGTTTGTGTTCTCTTTTCTTTTTATCATTGTCTTTCTCTGGCTCTTTTGTTTTCTTTCTTTTTGACTTCTTTGCTTTCTTTGCTTCTGGTTCAATTTGTCTATTTGATCCATCTTCGGATTTCCTTTTCTTCTTCTGTTTGTTTTTCAAAACTGGCAGAACGGAAGATTCATCTGTGGCAAAAACGCTACGAAAGAAATAAACAATAGAAAAGAAACAACTAAATTAACTAAAGGGTACAACTGAGTTAATGAAAGATTATTAGTTTAAAATAAAATATATCTCTTTAAATATGGTGCTTTACATTCAAACAGACGATGAGACTGACAGACAGACCAGGTGCTATACAGTAGCTACATCATGCTGGTATAAAAAGATATTTAGAAAACAGTTATGTACACAAAATTTCAACCAAATTGATATGAACACTGTATGCTACCTTTCCATGAGGGAATTGTTTTGTTTTGTTCAACTTCTATGACTGATGACAACAGTCAACAGTAATTATCAGAGAACTGAATTTGATGCTATTGTTGCTATGACATTCATTCATCTGTTATTCACTAAACCATTTCAATCTCATTCCATCCCTCATTTTACAGTAGTTCAGGAATGCCAGTGTGCCACTTACCCTCATCTCATTTGACTAATAACTCATAACATTCTTTCTCCATTCATCCACATTCCAACAACTCTGCTGTTCCTTAATATAGTTCCTTATAGTTCCTTATAGTTCTGCTGTTCCTTAATATTGCTTTAATCTTACTCCTAAAGAAGCTGGTCAGGACTACAGTAAGTCAGTATAATTTACAGTATTTGAAGTTAGTTTGGAGCTGTCCTGGCTACCTGGGCATGAGGAGGTATGTTCTAAGGTCTACTTCAACAAGTAAGTTGATTTTTTTTGCAGTATTTATTAATATATATACATTAAGTTCTAAGACTGAGTAGGAAATGTGTTCCTATTTGGTTTTCAATAAATTTACAGAGCCTTACATCCTGTTGTATTTATTCAGTGTTGCCTTTGTTGAACCCTGACGGGCAGGGCAGATTTATGTCAAATAAGTTGACCTGGTTCAGCAACAATCGCAACAAAAATAGCCTAGGTATTTGTAATGAAAGACTAGTCTAAGGTCTAACGTTGTTTGCCTAGACTAGTGTTAAGTTGACTTACCACAGTGTGTCATTTTCCCTTATTATCTGCGAGCTTTCCCATTCAGGGAGAACATATCCATCTATTGACAAACCAAAGTTCAATTGCTGGTCTATGCTGAACTTAATCCTTATGTATTCTTTAAGTGCATTTACGGTGGTGCATTCGTTTCGCGGAACTAGTATAAGACATCTTCGATGTATTGTTGCAAGCTCACTAAAGTTGTCACCAAATGAGATTCTGGCACGAACAGAATCCATCAGAAACTAGTCACTGAAAAAGAGAACAGCAATAACCTTCAAGAATCTGAGCACGTTCCTTTTTCGGATCCGACGAAAGGACTGGAAAAGTAAAAGCCCAATGAAATTACCCACATGCCGAACTACCCATTCAGTCAAATTGACGAACAAAGTGTGAATGAGGTTGCATCGATATTCTATTTATCCCAGGAGTCTAGGATAGAAAACTTTCATCGCAACGTTTTATATCGCCTACAGTTTACGCGTGAGGAAATGAGGAAATAAGTAAAAGCGTTAAAAGAATGGTATGGAAAATGGGTGCATACGATCTTTGAACGTATTTCTATGTTATTAAATATGTTTGGTTTGCTAATTTTAATTCCAATCATAGCTTCCCTCATCGGTTTGGGGATATCAAAGAGACAAAAGGTATAAAAATACATTTTTTTGGTGACATGAGATTTGTGTTACCTGAATGTGAAATGGATTGGGTTTTTACAACTTTAGATATAGTAATGAATCGCAAGTTTCATTCGTACAGCGATACGCTAATTTATTTTCTCAGTATAACTCCAAATACACATTTTCGTTCCTAGTGTATATGGATCCAATAACATTGAAGACAACCAGATGTGGATATAGGCCGGCGGCATACATATCGAAGAGGCACTTGCTTTTATCTAATTTTTTAATCAAAAAAGTCGAAGCCGGAATATGTCTCTGAAACTACTTTGAATGAATAAATTTGTAGATGCCATTATCTCCATAGCAATATGGTTCCATCATGATAAAAAGTTGAGTAATTTTTCCTGCAACAGTGACCCCAATGCTTGCAGGAAGCCACTAAATACTAACCCGCGTAGCGGTTCGGGTCATCGGAAAGGATCCCGAGCGAGAATGACCTCGCCTGACGTCACAGTCTTGCATATTTCACGTGTATAGTGCGGGTACGGGCTCGTGTAACACATACGTGTTGCCGGGCCAAGTCCCGCTCGCGATTAAGGGAAAATAGGAGACAAATACACACATATCCAAACGTATCACGGTTTATTCTTGACATTTTAACACATGTATATAAGAAAGCTGCAAATACTGTTGTATTTATCTTCATCTCAAGTAGCAGGTCTCACAAGTTATTACATAGAGTCAACTAACCTCCAAGACCTGGTTATTTACAAATATCAAATTTAAAAACTGCAAGTTTCACTTCAAACCTTTAGATCTATCTTCATCTCGTGTAGCAGGTCTCACAAGTTATTACATAGAGTCAACTAACCCCCAAGACCTGTCTCTTAAAAATATGCAAAATGACGTAATTCGGGAACCGAGAGCGCCGAGCACAGTTGCACCCGAAACCGAGTTCCGAGGGCACTCGAAATGGTTCGACCCGCTGTAGGGGTTAGTATTTAGTGGCTTCCATGCTTGCAAGCATGATGCTCGTTTGTATAGATCATACCCTTCAATTAATTCACTGGAATCGCTAAACATTGCCGCTGAAAGCCACGTTCCGCACTCAATGGTACAATGTACTTTGTCAGAGTTAAGCGAATTTACCCTCCATGAAGTTTCCAGGCGTTACAAACATCGCACAACAATTTAAATTTATTTACTTAGAGAAACTTAAAAGGAAGTTTTATCTTTAATTTAGTGCTGTGGGTCTTATTTCATACACTGACTAATTATTTGTCAAAACACTTGGAATAGAAAGAAACTTAAGGCTCTAATATTGCATCTATATCTTCATTTAGATGGACTTCATTCTACAATGTTATTAAAATGGTATTGTGACCTCCTCATCATCATTTCCGTATTTCGTGTGTTTACATGTTTGTCCTAAGGGACTCGTGCGTCATAGTCTAGTCTGGTTAACACCATAGCGTAAATACAGACTATTAAAGGGACTGGCTTTTCTAATGGCATCATAAAGAAACTTATTCCGATTCGAAATTTAACGCAAGTTAAAGCAGGGTCGTAACCTGCATGGGCGGCAAAGGGTAGCGGGAGGGGGGGGGGGGTTGCTAATATGTTCTAATATGTCTGGCAGGGGAGGAGTGTAAAGGGAGGAACTCTTGGTAAATTGAGGGTGGTCAGATTAAGTGGATAAATGAAAAATCCTGATCGTGAAACATTTCAAACATTGTTGAAGAATTTCAACTGTTAAGGTTATACCGCACATGTTATACCGTATATGTGTATATACAGTATACGTATCACTAACATTGTTGGTAGTGTTTCGTCTGTCTGAATTACAGTACAGCCAACGTGGTAACACTTCAAGTAGGCTACATATATAGTGATAATAGTTACATATTCTTGGTAAAGCTATTAATTGGGAATATTTTGATGTATACTTTTGACGAACATCACAATGAAGCATATATAAGTACTACAATCATTAGGTTGAAAGGCTGAAACTTCACATTTACAAATGGAAAATACCAGTGGCGGAGGAAGCCAATAATTTTAGGGGGGGACGGATATCGAAGTCACTATCTAAGCGTAGCGCCACCATCGGTTGGCGCGGAGCGTACTAAAAAAAATTCGGTAAAATAGACCCCTCAGATCGCAGGAAATCGCTATTTCCGACCCCTAATAGTGTATTCGTGCACTAAATATTTTGATGTCTTAGGGTCTAAAAATTTACAGATTT
>JAIPMN010003152.1:13499-35608 GCA_020650975.1 Apostichopus californicus | reverse complement strand
GTCGCCCCCCCCCCCCACGCACCCCCCCCCCCCGTGGCTACGCCACTGCCTATATGGAATTAAAAGAAATGTTTATTTATGTGAATGTGATTTTGTTTGGAATATGATCTTGGTCCTTGTTGCTCAGTAGACACATGCAAGGCAATATGTCGCTTGTGTAGCTATATATTGCAATATTGGCCGATTGATCTCCTTTGTTCATATGAGTGATGTATGTCGAACAACATATGTGTTGAGATAAAGGTAATAACCTAAAGAGAGGCGATGAGTTCTGTTTGTACAAAAATCGCAAAGACTCCGAATTAACAGAACAGATTCTGCAGATTGTATGTTTGTCACGTATCAGAGAATATTTAAGGTTTACTTTGGACACCTGTTTCAGATTGATTTCGCGCTTTAAGTTGCTTCTTTTAATGTATTACTTTTCCCTTTTACTTTTAAGACGTAAGTAATTTGGTTAGACTTAGATGATATACTTACGGTCAGGAATCTGGGGAGGAGGAATGCAAATTCATAGCAATGGCACATTCTGAATATATGCTGAACATCTCCACATCAGAACAATTTTTTTTGGTGTTACGCAAACGTCTTGCAATTGTACCAAGAAATTTCTTAAAGGTTGAGTAACTCACCACTAGATGATATAAGTTAAATGAAGCTGCTAACAAGCGGTATTTCCACCTTTCTTCTATGCCGTCCGGTACCGACGGATTGAGAATATACGCCAACAAAGCGCAACCGATTGCCACACAAAGAATGAGTCTGCCCATTGTGTATGATTTCTCAGCTCGCAGTAGAAGTTAAGTTGTGTGAAGTGTTAGGTGTACCAGTGTACGTAGACCGAACATACAGTAGCGGGTCTTGTACGTGCATGGGGAAACATATACATAGCATGATTGATTCACTAACGGAAGCTGAAAAAAAGGTCACTGGAAAATAACAATAAGGAGTGGTTATGGAATAACAACTCCCTTATAACACCGTGTACCTCGGATATTTTATGAAAGGTCATACAGTAATTTCACAAGCAGTCAAGTACTTTCAAATGAAGCAAAGGAAGGTATCACTAAAAACTGTCATTGCTAAAGTTCAACACTGTAGCCGCGGAGTTTCGTTCATTGGGTCAAAAGCTAAATGTAAGTTAATGTGAAATATGCGGAAATACATTTCAATACTGTGAAATGGCGAAGTTTCCGAACTGCAAGTTATGTTAATATTGGGAAATTAAATTATAGTGCAAACTGTACCTCGTTATCAAGGATTAATAGGTGATAAATAGAATAAATCAGTTTTAATCACTTTTATATTTTCTGATTTTGTTTGCTCGAAGATTAATGGACAAATAAACATCCTAAGTTGGGCAACATATTTTGTTACCATTTGTAACGGATTGTTTCGTTTTAACTACATTTCGTGATAATCTAGGTGTTTTACCGCAGCGCCTTCGTCCATTTATTGCAAAATATACTAAACTAATCAAAGAAATCAGATAAATGATTATTCCCATTAATTGCTTAATATTAACCGGTTAAAAAGATATTGCCATAATGTGACCATTAAGAACGAGACATTTTTCTTTCGATTAAATTACATTTTGTGATAATCGAAGTGAGTCTTGGTGTAAGCAGGCAGGCGTTTTCCCGTCGGCAGCGCCCATTAGTTGTAATTTTTACTCTTCTGCGTGTGCAGTGTATTCCTTTGTGCAATGAATCAGTCCGGGGTAAATCCCCGTCCCTCCCCACCTTTGATATCCTGTGCACGCTACTGTTGAGAATGGTAATTTGAATTTGTTTTCACAAAACAACAGACACGTAAACAAGGAGAATCATCAATGTCTTACTGCAATACACTATTATATTACCCACTTTGCTTCAATCGTTCACGCGGTTTTCACATTAATATCAGGCGACCCCATTTATACCTACTTTTGAGTATCAATTGGCTGTTTGCCAAGCTCTGTCTGCCAGTTCAGTCCGATCGTTGACAACCATCGACAGATACACACTAGTACACGTGACATACAATCACTTGGTAATACAATATGGAACAACTGTACAATGAATATGTCATGGTATTTGCTCTAACACATAAGAGTATTTCCCAGGTACACAGCTCTATACTGCCTACGTGATATTGTTCCCCACATCCTCTGCTATGCAGGATTCCATATATGTTCTAAGGTGTACTTGTATAGACATTTAGTTTAGGTTCACTACATGAAAATATACTGCTATTTATCTGTATGCCAAAGATATAATTAAATATGCAACGGTAGGAGGAATACGATACTGGAAAAGTATTATAAAAAGTAATCAAAACTGGACGGTGAATTGTTAATATTTGTTACTTAATTCCAACTTCTGCATGTTTTTTTTTTCTCGTGATCAAGTGGCCTTATACAACAATTGATGATACGGCTCGGCCTTCATCAAAGGAAACACATGTTTAAAAGTGTATTCTAGGCCTATGATACTAGATGACAACTTGCCACACCGTCAGTCCATCACGTTTTTTAATTTGTTGAAGCATTAATGTTCAAACCAGTTGTTTCTTAGTATGAACTAAACTTAAAGCCACGTATCTTTGCTTAATGAGACAGAACTGATTTACAGCCAAAAAAAAAAAAACAGAATGCGAAATGCACTGAGGTTTCGATGACTTCAGTGCACTATAATTTCTGCTTGTTTGTATAAGCAGAACTAGCTGCTACAATATAAATGGCCCGAACCACCATTTTGATAAAATAACACTATGGCATGATAAACAGATGTCAGTCTACTGTACGTGGCTATACACACCTTCCACCAAAAACAAATACAAAAAAAAGGGGTCTTGGAGGTCCAAGTCCATTTGGGGTCACTAGTAGTCAAATTGTGAAAACCTTGTAAACACGATAACTCAAGACAACTTAGTATGTAGTTGTGACACGTTCAGTAAAATATTTTATTGAGGTCAAAGGACATTTGGAGCCACCAGACGCCAAATTGTGGAAACCTTGTTTTATAAGCTAACGTATCTCCCACCGCCAGCCTATCAGATAACATGTGCTTTACGCCTCATACGAATAGGAGGCTGCACGGTAAACAACTTTTAAAATGTTCAAGGCTATGCATATACGCTGTGAATGTCGGGAATCAAGTGAATCGAGTGTCTAGACAAAGTACCAGCATAAAAACACTGCTCTTGTAAACTAATTTCATGTAGCCCCTTCAATAATGTGTAGACAAAATGCCGGCATAAAAAACTTCACATTTAAACCAATTTATTTGAGCCCCTTCAACAATGTGTAGAGATACACTGTCATTGCCGTAAACCAAGTTAAACGAGTGTCGAGACAAAATGCCAGCATAAAAATATAGCGCTTGAACTATTACATGATGTCTGGATATTACGTGTGAATGTCGGCAATGAAGTAAAACGAGTGACATTAATATTACTAGAGACAAAAGTTTTCGTCCCGATCGAACACCAATTGCGTTTATTTTTATGACCATTACGGTACCTTTACTAGTGTAGTTGTAAAGATGCGTTCATATCACTGCCTGTACTCTGTGAATGCTCTACACAATATATATGGCAGATGCCATCCAGTGCCCTAGCTTTGTTGTTTTACAGGGGCGGCCGACCGACCTTCATTTCGCCTGACCTGCCACTCTTTCCTCCTCGCCAACTCCGTATATAGTACCTCCATGCTTTGACCTTGCAGCGATTTCACCAGCAACCCCAACTCTTCAAATTTCCCCGTACATGCAGTGTGCATATCTCGCTAAATTCCACGCAATTGTATTAGGCCTGTTCGAACTTCGGAGTTTCAACTGCACATGCGCAAATTTTGTAAATTTGTGAAGAAAAGATCATATCACTCAGTGGCGGAGCTAGGGGTATTGGTCAGGAGGGGCGAGAATGGTCTGTAGGGGCGCTTCCGACACTATCTAAGCGGAGCGCCACCACTGGTTGGCGCGTAGCGTACAGAATTTTTTTTAGTAATGATATACTCACTAGATCGCCGGAAATGACCCTTTCCGGGCCTGGCTAATTTGCAGATAAACGAATAATAAATAGGTGTCATCGCCAAATTACACCAACAAAATGTGACAAATGTCAATAAGTAGATGAGAGCGCAATAAAAAAGTCAATAATCTAGAATAAGTAAAAAGTGGTAAAGAGCTGAAAAGGGCGCCAGCATTCCATTTGAGTCCGTCAGGGGAGGGGGGGGGGGGCATCCACCCCCTGACTGTATGGACGCTCCGCCATTGATATCACTGTACCTACAACACATAGCCCTTGCCAAAACTCGAGTGTATCTTGGATAATTCGTTTCTTGCATAACATGTTAGCGGTCTTTTTGGTCTAAACATTTGTAACAATGCTGAGCGAGGTTTGTGTATATTCCATTTACCCCACAATCCCTTTCCCAAATAGAATTTTCGAGCTGGAGTTACGAATGAACTTGCTTGGCGGGTTTAGTAAACCTATAGTTCAGTGAATGTATTGCCTACGTACTTCAATAGTGTGCCCTTCGTGTTACTCAAGAAGCGCAGACTGCATCCAATCATAGAGCAACTGATCCAACATTTACACTGGATGCCTTGCATTATTTGGAAACAACCAGCTCCACTAACATTATAGTATTTAAATAACATTTTTACGCAATGTCGATTAAGTATCTCAAAGTTCAATGACTACATTTGACGATGTATGAATACAGTAGTTTATACACACGAATTTTGCACCAGAATCATGACTTGAAGCACGTGGTCAAAGGGACCGCAAAAATGTACGCAAGTTTGCAACGAAGAAATTACTGTGGTATGAATGCACATTTTACATTATGAACTCTCAATACGGAAAGAACAAAACATACTGTGAGATGAAAAGTCCATTTGGTGGTGTAATCTATTTACGTAGTTAAAGATGTAGAGCGCCACCACCAGGGAGATCAACGTGGCGACGTCCATGTCTGTACGATACTTGTTAAACGTTTGTAAATAAAAGTCACCGTTTGCTAATATAGGCTTACTGTCATCTTTCCAACGAACAGAGACAACTCTCAGAGGCATTGAGGATGCCATAATCCGACATGGTGTCAGAAGTCGGATCGAATGTGTTATATTTTAGCGATTAGTTTCGTTCGTTACGTGACAACTTTTCGAGACGCCTAGTCTAAGAGAGTATTACAGTACTACATACAGATTGTACGTATACGGACTAGACACGTTATACGAAAGTAATCGTACATACGCCGCAGCAGTGTACATAACTATGACAATATGTATTTCGCCTATTCCAGTGGTAACATAAATATTATTAGTGTGACTATGAAAATACAATAGAACACACGGAACAAAAATGGTAACTGCAAGCTTGATTCAAATCCCACCACCCGAAACAATTGATTTTGCAAATCAAGCATTTTAGAGTAAATGGATTCAACGGTTTGAACGCTATAGACAAGCCTCGGGCCTATGTGCTCAAAGTGAAGCACAACAGATCAACACTCTACTTTATTGCATGGGAGCCAAAGCAGAGGATATTTTCAAGTCCTTGACATTAAGCAGCACAGAAGCAGGAAAGTATGATAAAGTTAAAGAAGCATTTGACTCTCATTTTATCGTAAGACGAAATGTAATTTTTGAAAGAGCCAAGTTCAATCTGAGGTCACAAGAACCAGACGAAACAGCTGACACATTTATAACTGCATTATATTGCCTTGTGGAACATTGTGACTATGTAACTCTTAAAGAAGGGATGGTTAGAGATCGCCTTGTAGTTGGACTGTCTGATAAACGGTTATCAGAGACACTACAGTTGGACTCTAAACTAACACTGTCTACAGCTGTTATTAACGTAGACAAAGTGAAGCTGTTAAGAAGCAGCACATTCAGTTGCAAGATATGCATTATCCAAATGGTAATAGCAATATTGATACTGTCCAACAGCAAAACATGCAAACAAAAGGTAGGCAAACAAGCCAAATCAGGCCATACGAAACCAAAAGCAAAATACTTACATGGATAACCGTGACAAATGCACACGTTGTGGATTTTCCCCATGGCACCCTAGGGATAAGTGCCCCGCAAAAGCAGCAGCATGCAATAAATGTCAAATGAAAGGTCATTTTGCTAAAATGTGCAGGAGCAAGATTTCCCAGATTAAAAGCCATAAGGCGGAAGACAATGCTATGTTAGGAATGGTAAAAACTCAAAATTAAAACCCTTGGCGAGTAATTTTGTCAGTAAACAAGACCCCATTTCAGTTCAAATTGGACACTGGGGCAGATGAGTCTGTAATCTCTTTTGGGATGTACAAAGAGTACCTAGGAGGAACCTCGTTAGAAACAGCAGATATAATACGATGGTGTCCAGGTCAAAACAAAATGGATGTTGCTGGTATGAAAACCGTTCACCCTATCTTATAAAGGCAAAGATAGGTTAGATAATATCTATGTAATCAATGATCTAACAGGGTCTCTTTTAAGTCGCAAAGCCATTGAGTATTTTGGTCTTATTGTGAGGGTTGATGAAGTCCGCACAATTGACAATGAAGGGGAAAAATACAAAATGAAGCATCCAAAATTGTTCTCTGGACTAGGGCAAATGCCTCATGAATACACCATCAAACTAAAACCTAATGCTACACCCACAAATGTCACAGCACCTAGGAGGGTACCACTCTTACTTTTAGATAAAGTTAAGACAGAACTACAAAGACTGGAGAGTTTAAGGGTGATATCAAAGGTCACAGAGCCTACAGAATGGTGCTCTGGGATGGTGGTAGTACCAAAACCTAATGGCAACATACGAATTTGTGTCGATTTGACCAAACTAAATGAAAGCGTACACAGGGAACTCCACCCATTACCCGCTGTTGACCAGGTTCTGTAACAGCTGACAGGGGCCAAATTCTTTTCAAAGTTAGACGCTAACTCTGGGTTTTGGCAGATACCTCTTTCCAAAGAGTCATCTCTCTTGACTACGTTTATAACACCCTTTGGTAGGTACTGTTTTTATCGCTTACCATTTGGGATCTCTTCAGCTCCTGAGCATTTTCAAAGGAAAATGTCTGAGATTTTGGATGGGCTAGAAGGTACATTTCGTCTCATGGATGTCATACTGGTGTATGGGACCACTATTGACGAGCATGATTATAGGCTCCACAAAGTCCTTGGTAGACTAGAACAGGCAAATATCACGTTGAATGGTAAGTGTGACATTGCAAAACGGAAATTAAATTTCTAGGCCACATTGTTAATGAAGAAGGGGTAAAACCAGACCCAAAGAAAACTCAAGGCATAACTGATTTCCCAGAACCCAAGAATGTTAGTAATCTTAGGAGTTTCTTGGGGATGGTAAATCAATTAGGCAAATTCCTCCCAAATCTGGCTGATCAAACCAAAGTCCTTAGAGATCTCCCGAGTAAAGACAAAGAATGGGTGTGGGAGAGTCCACAACAAGATACATTTGATGCTCTAAAATTTGTATTGAGTAACTCCCCAACTCTAAGCTTGTATGATCCTAAAAAGGACACAAAAGTATCAGCAGATGCATCATCATTTGAATTGGGGGGCGTTCTCCTTCAGAGACATGAAGGTAACAAGTGGCTACCAGTAGCATATGCGTCACGGTCTATGTCAGCAACAGAGCAACGCTATGCTCAAATAGAAAAGGAGGGACTTTATAGAAAAGGAGGGACTCGCTACTACATGGGCATGTGAACGCTTCTCGTATTATCTTATCGGGAAACAATTCCACATTGAAACCTACCACAAGCCCTTAGTTGCATTGTTTGGTCAGAAAGAACTGGATCGACTTCCTCCGCGCATTCAACGGTTTCGCATGTGACTGATGCGTTTTTCTTATACAGTATCGCATGTACCTGGAAAAGATCTGTCAACAGCCGATGCGCTACCAAGATCACCATCGCAATCAGCAACACAAGCAGATGAACATTTCGCAAATAAGGTTCAAATTTTTGTGGATGCAGTGGTTAGCGGTCTTCCGACTACGGAGGAGCGATTACAAGAAATTCGCGAGAATCAGAAACGCGACAGCGTTTGCAGTCAAATAATATATTTTTGTGAATCTGGCTGGCCAGAAAAGGGTAACCTCGCCACGCCAGTTAAACAATATTTTCCATACGTCGCTGACTAACAGTGCAGAATGGATTACTCTTGAAGGGACAAAGACTAGTCATTCCACCATCTATGCAAAAATGCATGGAAAAATACATGAGGGACACCAAGGTATCGTTAAATGTCGTAAACGAGCCCAAGAATCAAGTTGGTGGCCTGGATTAAGTAAACAACTGCATGATCTAGTTGAACAATGCACAGAATACATAAAAAAACACAAAGAAAATAAAGCAGAACCAATGATTGCCACCGATATGCCAGAAAGACCATGGCGGAAAGTCGCGATTGATCTTTTTGAACTAGAGAAAAGTCAATACCTTATTGTGGTAGACTATTTTTCGAGATTTTTTGAGGTGGACAAACTCACCGGTACTACCTCACATAATATAATCAAACACTTGATAGTACACTTTTCAAGGTACGGTATACCAGAAACAGTGATATCTGATAACGGTTCGCAATTTTCTAGCGAAGACTTTGCAGAATTTTCCAGAAACTATCAGTTTAAGCATATAACTAGTAGCCTAAAATATCCACAAAGCAACGGGGAAGCGGAACGTGCAGTTCAAACCGCGAAAAATATATTGAAAAAGTCATCAGACCCATTTCTAGCACTTCTATCTTACCGCACAACTCTGATCAAACATGGATATTCTCCTTCGCAACTTCTGATGGGACGACAGCTGCGGAGCAGCCTCCTTGTGCATACTTCGAAGCTAACACCAAGTTGGCCGGATTTGCCTGCAGTTCGTTAGAAAGATAGCGAGCTGAAGCAAAAACAGAACAAAGCTAGTCCGCTATCTATTCTAACAAAAGGGGAGAAGGTATGGATAAAAGCTAAACAAATAACTGGGACAGTTATAGCACAAGCCGGAACTCCACGAGCCTATATACAGTACCGTACTGCTACTTTGAACCGCTACTCGGTTAGCGCGAGTTCATTTATTTGCCCCGTTATTTATCTTGTCTTTTAGCTGCAGATTGATGCGCGAAAAAATATCGATATTACTCCATTACACTGCCTAAATACTAACATTAACTAACAGAGTGGAATGTTGTTCTCTTTAAGATTATTGTTACCTTGTCTGGCACGGGAAAAACCCTTTAATTGTAGGATAATAAATTAAGCAGGATATGTTGAGAAACTTTTTGTTGTCGTTAATCTTAGTCGTTTGAGGTAAGAGTAGCAACAGTGACGAAATGACCTGTACTTACTGTGCCAATGTTACTACTGGAGTATATTTTCAGTGCTGAACCTAACGTTAACAATAGTAAATTAAATCAATGTCTCTGCAATTCGTATTGTGAATTACGCCAATATCAGTCTGATCAGATGATGAAATCGATTCTTATATACAATCAACATGAGGGAGCCAGTGAAAATTTCGTATGGTTTAATGGGCAAGCTGTTTCCCACAATGCTATCAAGTTCTTAAGAGTCACAAAGGCTAATTAAATTAGGCCTATATACCTAACTCGTCCAAATGATATTAAATGCTTCTACAGATAAGGAAGGCCAAGGTTTACGCAAAGCTTAGAGTCTCAATGTGTGTTTGCCAAATTTTAACTTCGACCTTCCCAGCTTACTGCCCTACAAGCTTAGTGAAAATAACACAGTTCTATGCAATTTTCATATCAATAATCATTATTTTTATTGCATTATCTGTCGTTAAACATATGGAGCTGAATGAAGTTCGCCAAATTTTTAACGAGTCCATAGATTCTTCAAACTTCACTAAAAATGTGCAAGCCTCGCCCAACAGATCATGCGCCAATCAATCTCTCTGTTTTGTTAACGACCGTTAGGCATAGGACTTACGAGTGGACGATATGAACGGATGTAAACCTGTAAAATTTTATTAGTTAGAAGGAATTTTGATTGAGAAAAGGAACAAATTTAAATCATTCGATGAAATGTGCATTCAGTTCCTGTTTATCTTTTTTTTCAGATATGACTATTTTGAGGTTGACATGCTACGTACCAAAGGTGAAATGGAATCTAACACTTGTTATGTCAACGATGCACGCTGGCAAACTATGGCTATGAAATCACACATATTCTTTGTAAGTGACCAATACACGATTGTTAGGGAATGTGATTGTGTGGTCTTTCCTAAACTTGATTCCATGGACCGTAACCGAGGATATAGCTTGCCCTCGGACAGGTGGTACATGCTTTTCTGTCTTTGTTACTACTATCACTCTGTTTGTATGACTGTGTTAATTTAATTAACGGTTGTTGTTATGTCAATATGAATGTATTTTTCCCCTAAAGTAACGTTCGTGGAGCATCGATTTATAGGGTCGACCGGTTACTGTATGTATGAAGTGTAGGGATTAGGTAAGATTAAACAATCTCAGTGATTTATTAATTTCAGTCATCTATTCATGATCCTCGGTGTGATACGTTTAATACCTTAGTTGTCGGATGTGGATTTAATAGATGAATAACGTATGATGATTTTATAGATAACATGGTTGATTTGCCTATACACGGCTAAGACGTTTTCTTGTACACGTAATGTTATCCAACATCACTGCTAGACACGTATCGCAACTTAAAGGTGACAAGAATTGCCACAAGCCAGCACGCTTTTCATGTCCTTTCATGCAGTTAACTGTTTGCGTATTTATTATTCAGAACAAACATGGCGCGTAAGGGCGTATGATGTTCTCATATGATAGAATTGTTTCTCATATTAAAAGAACATTACACGTAATAAAACAGAACGCACAGTATCTCTTAAATACATCGGTTCTTACATGATAGTACTTACAGAATGGGACTAAAAGCAGATCATCAGTCTGGACAAATGTCCAGTACGTATGAGCATAGGTGACGTTTCGAATAGCAACATTATATAATATTTTACTGAATGATTAACAAAATTACTTTTGTAATTTCTTTACTAAAGTAGAAGTAGAAAAGAGTTCCCGCTAGAGGAGAGGTGTTGGTATTTTAGAAGCATTGCTTACTCCTGTTAATTAAATGAACTGAAAACCAACATATTTTTATTCACTTGAAACTACAGACCATGGTTCGTTTTAATGCTATGATCGTATTATCATGAATTATCTATATAGGTAGAATGGCGTTCTTTTTTTCCTAATATTTTTCCTAATATTATTCTTTTTTTCCTAATATATAGGATTTCAAATATGCTCTGAGTTAACGTTTGAATGTAGAAAACCTTTCTATTCATAAACGTCACCCTTTGCTCACCAGTGCCATGTATAATCGATCAGTCAATTTGATGAAACAATATATTTCTAATAATGTATTAAAAGGTATCACGTGCATCATATATTATCAGGTATTACGTAAATCATCTATTATCAGGTATTACGTACATCGTCTATCATAAGATATTACGTACATCGTCTATAATCAGATATTAAGTACATCATATATTATCAGGTATTACGTACATCATTTTTTCTGTTAATCATTATTCGAGAATATAGTTTAAATCCCATTTCATACCCTGGTTACGAGCTACGGACATAAATCAATATTTTCCACGTAAAAAGCAGCCGAAAGAGACAGAGAATGGCAGCATGGAGAAGCATTGAATATTTACTCAATTGACCCATGACCCTCCTTAACTCTTTTTCATATAATTACGCACATGCACTGCCGTAACACAAAACACTTCTTACATATAGTTCATACAACATCGTTGCCAAAAATATTTATGAAAATATCGATTTTCAAATCCTCAACCTCGTTTACATTGCATTTATTTGGCAAATTGTTACATTTGTCCTTTGGATATTTATAATAATGAATAATCGAATAGCAAGAACATCTGCGGTAATTTAGCTCACAATAGTATATTTATGCCGTAAACACTAAAATCAATATGTAATCAGTTACTTCTTCACCCATCACCCACAATCGATACGAACATGCGATGTAGTCTTCATCCGCAATTCGGGGTTTTCCAACCAGTACGGATGCCGCTATTTATTACCGAATGTTGATATTTTAGCAAAATGTTAACCTAAAACCGAAACCTTCAATTAAATTGAATAACGTTACAAGTCATTTTTCCTGAAATAAGGTTTTCTAAATGCACTCATTGTCTGGAATTGTTTATTAAGAGTGAAAATGGGATACTAGCTTGCTATCTTCAGAGAATGGCATTTACAATGCTCTGTACATTCATGCGTGAGAAAAGTCCATCTGGTCATTTGCATGGGCTGTGCTTCAAAATAATTGTTATCCAGTTGAAATGTGCAGTTCAGAATTGGTGAGACAACGAGGCGATGTAAAACTAAATATGCCTCCAGGAGAGCATGTTCTATTTCTAGTGAAGTAAGAAAGATGTGAGGAAAGAAGGTAAGAAAGAGTATTATAATTCTAAGCGAAATCTAAACTAAGCGTTAATATGATATCACTGTATGATATTGTGTATTACTTCATGCTGTTATGTTTAGAGTCTTCACGGTTATCGTTAGTTTGTGATTGGTTATAGATAATTGCCCTCAAAGCTAGTAAGCAAGCTGTCACCCGCAAACAATATGATATATATATATATATATATATTATATTGTATTTCCGTATTCTGGAAAATCTAATTTAGAGTTTTCAAATATACACTCCAACATATAATTTAACATGAATGTTCTATGGAAGAGTTTCGTTAAATCTCAATGACCACTTTGAACTGGTCTTGCTCCGAATTAATCCAATCGGATACATTGTTTTAATATGGGATAATATAATCATGTTTATGCTAAAATATTTTGGAGTGATTGACCTTCTAATGGTGGAAGCAGCACTGCGATCGCAACGCTGTGGAATGCTACACTATATGACTTTATTACGTTGTTGTGTTTGCAGTTGTGCAGTAATATTGATAACATAAACGTCATTAGCCGGGGACAATGTATTACGAAATGATTCAACTTCACTTTTGGCAAAAACAGTAATTTTCGGGAGGGTGATAGTCTGATCAGGAAACATGAGGAAAGTCCAACATGATATGTGAACAGAAAGGTATGAGGCAAGAGGTAGTATAGTTATTTGGTCATTGCACATAATTAAAGCTGTCTTAGTGGCAATAGTAACGATTATCATGGTAACATAAAAAGATCTTGAGTGATGAGTGTCATAAGTCAACCATGATAGGGTGACTGATAGTGATTGGATATCTTTATCTGGGAGAGGGGTAAAAAGCTGTCCGTGCGTGTCTATGAATTAGGTGTTTGTGTGTGTAAGCCTGAATACTGTCCTCAACACTTGAGTAAGTTATGACGTCATATGATCAAAGCTCTGAGGTCAAAGTAAAACAACCAAGGAATAACATTTTGGATATTAAAAGCAAATCAGAATGGGAAAATGGCAGAAATTGTACAGCCCTTGTGTAGAATATCAGACTCTGCATGTCAAAGTCAACATCTGGAGCAATCAATTCTTGGCCGACACTTATATTTGCATGATTGGGGAGAGGTAACTGTGCTGGTTGGGCTAAATATGCAACCCTTAGAATGGAGGGTGACATGAACACTAATCATGGCGTCATATAGACTTTATGGCTCTTTGAATAATTTGGAGCAGAATAAAGCCTTAATTCATTGACTCGTCTATAGGCAATTTGTGTTCTGATCCATTTAAACTGGAAAAGAAAACGGGAGCACCGACCATGACAGCTGAAGAACTGAGAATAGAAACTAAAAATGAATGATAAGTTAAATGACTTACTACAATAGTCAAGACGAAATTGTTTGAGAATATTTTGAACCAAGCGAGAATACCTATGATAAGATTGCTTATCTGGCCGAGAAACTTAATGTAATAATTGAAGTGTGGACATTGATTGAAATCAAATCTCTTCCTAAAGTTGTAGAATTGAATGGAAAGGCATATGTATGTCACGTTACTTCAAAACAAAAACGCACGCAGTAAATTCATGCTTACTAAATTACAACAAAACTTACTTCCTCATCCGCAAAAATAGCATATCGGGGTTTTCCAACCAGTACGGATGCCGCCATTTATTACCTAATGTTTATATTTTAGCAAATATTAAGATAAAACCGGACCTTCAAAATATATTGAATTACCTTTCAAGTCATTTGTCCTGAAATAAGGTTTTTAGGTGCACCCATTGTCTGAAATTGTTTATTAAGAGTGAAACGGGCATACTAGTTACCTTCAGAGAATGGCAATACAATGCTCTGTATATTCATTCGTGACAAAAGTCGAACTAGTCATTTACATCGGCTGTTCCTTAAAACATTGTTAATCCAGTGTTAGTGTACAGTTCAGAATTGGTGAGGAAACGAGGCGATGTAATACTAAATAGACCTCCAGGAGAGCAAGGTCTCTTTCTAGTGAAGTCAGAAAGATTTGAGGAAAGAAGGTAGGAAAGAGTATTCTAAATCTAAGCTAAATCTAAGCTAAGTGTAACTGTTATACCACAGTATGGTACTGTGTATTGCTTCATGCTGTAATGTTTAGAGTCCACACGGTTATCGTGATTGGTAATATATATATTTGCCCTCAAATTTTGAGCGGAATTACAATTTTTTAATGAGCAAGCTATCACCCGCAAACAAATATGACATTAACTTGTATTTCCGTTTAGGTAATGATCTCATAACATAGTTACGATTGACGACTGAGGTCAACCGCAAATGGTGAAAGAACAAAATTATGTTTGTCCAATGCGGAGTTCATAAATAAGGCGTGTGAATGTTAGACATTGATAATTATCGTAAACGTAAATAATTTATGAATGTTCCATCGATTGTTCTCTTGTTTAAGACATTTTCTTCGTTCCACAATACATTGGAAACTTTACTCGTAACTGCTTTACCCGCATACTAGTAAAAAAAGTCATAAGTAAAAAGCCTAGAATTAGTATGAATTAAGTGGTATAAATTACAGAGCAAGTAAAGAGAAAGACATGGAAGCATGATCTATCTGGATAATTAGGCCGAGATTTTGGACTTATTTCATTCATTGCGCAATACTTTGCTGTGTCGTTTACCACGGATAACGTATCAGATTTTCAAAATCTTCCATTGATTTTTAACTGATTCAATTCGGCCACTTCAACAAAAACACTGTTTTAACATAACCACAGTGTGATTTAACTACTAGCTGCGATGTAGTTTGAATCAATTTGCTATCATGCCTTATATTCTTTCATATTTTTAACATCCAAGGGGTGTTGGACGTTAAGAGATTCATCCATAAAGCATGTATATTTCTATATATTCTCTAGGTAGCATATCATGGAGGAACAGCTCGTGAAGTCCGTAACAGACGAACTTAGCTGTAGTATCTGTATGAACCGTTTTCGTGTACCGAAGATGTTGGACTGCATACATACCTTCTGTGAAAGTTGCTTGGAGGGTTACGTGAAGAAGTTAAATGGGAAAGAGCTTACTTGCCCAATGTGCAGAAAAACGTGCCCACTGCCAGCAGGAGTGAAAGGTCTGCAGACGAACATATACTTGGTAAACATGTGTGACAAAATAGACTTGTATGAGAAGCTAAAATCATCAAAACTTGCTTCGAAACTGTGTGAAAGTTGTAAAAAGAACACTACGGTGACGGCCTTTTGTATTGATTGTAAGTACGCTATTTGCAGAAGTTGTGAAGAACAACACTCTCTATTTCCAGCCCTTCAATCCCATGAGATTGAAAGACTTGATAATTTTGACGAAAGGAAACTGCATACAGTCCAAAAGAGTGTGATGGTTCCAACTTGTGATCTTCACGTTCCCGAGAAACTGCGTTTCTACTGTAAGACGTGCTGTAAACTGATTTGCAGAGAGTGTACGGTGATACAACATCCAAAACCTGATCACATGTGCGTAGAAGCCTCGAGTCAATTTCTAGAAGTTAAAGAGAAATTATCAAACCTTTTGAGAGAAACTCTCGAACAAAAACAAGTTGTCTCTAAGTATGTTACTGATGCGAAGTCAGGAGAAAATGTAATCAAAATGGAATCTAAAACAATGCTTAAAGTAATACAAGATAGGTATCAGAAGGTGAAGTCAGAAATCGAAAGTCAATTAAATAAAGAATTAGAAGAAGCTGAACAAGCTGTAAAGCAACACCAAGCTAGCAAAGAATCTAGTATTGACAAATCTCTCAAACTTGCTGATAATTGGATGAAAAGAATGAAGAGCACCAAAGATACAACACAAAAAGTTATTCGGGAAAATAATATGTGGGAATTACTTAGCTTGTCTAATAACTTAATTGGTTCATTCAGTACATTGCAAGATGATAAGAGCACCTTTCAATGGAATAGCTCTGATCTCAAACTTGAAATGCTCTTTTCCCCATCAGATCTACCCAGTGTTCACCTTGGTCAATGTTTTGGTAACAACGATCCGAACTGTGTCATATGTGAGAATAGGGGTAACTTTTATAAATTCCACCTTAATCAAGAAACGTCTACCATAAGTAGAACGAAACTAACATACAACAAGGGAAATCATATTCTATTTAATGAACAGGAACTACCACCAATTGTCCTGCGAATTAAGACATGTGGTGTTCAACTAAGATTCAATGCAACCATCAGTGATCGTTATACCATTTTAGTTATTCAAGAATGGCTGTTAATAGTTGAATTGGAATCAAATGTATGTCGTGGCGTCTTTACATTTAAAGACAAAACGCTGATTTCATGTCTTGCTGCATATGACAATACTCTTTTTATTGCATTTGATGATAATGCGAACAATATTTTCTACTTGACTAACATCTCTTTTTACAGCACTAAACAACACGTACAATACAATATCTTAGATGTAGGTTTGTCTTGTGAAGAGTTGAACTACGTATTAACCCGATACCAACTTCCTGACAATGTAAAAGATATTATAGCTTTAGGCAGTTCCGATTTTATCGTAAGATCAGAAAATTCCATTTATCGATACAATTTTGTTACCAAGACGCTAAGTAAAGTTAATATCAAACCGCCATCACTCAGAAAGGCAGAGAGGGTGTTCATTTTGAAGGTAATAAACGCGCAAATTATGCATCAAACACGCGTCGGGAGACCTCAAGTAAATAAGATCATAGCACAAAACTTCACTTGCTTCATATTGTGGAATATAGAGGAGTATACGACTACAGCCGGTAGTACTGACGCCCAACTATGTATTACCAAATACGACTCATCAATAGAGCAACATGTTCAAACTTGGCCACTATCAGCTGAAGTAGGTCTTCCTCGAGCATGTTATTGGGATCAAAACTACAGCACCATTGTAGTATGCAATGCTTTGGGTAAATGTTTTAGGTTATAATATGACCACTAGGCCTTACTTGGATACCAAACGTAGCAACAACTGTCCAATGTTTGTATCAAAGGAATCATCTACATAATCCGCTGTCACATGTATAGGTGACAAAACAACTTAAATGGCATGGGCAGTACTTTATATTCAAATACGGCAGGCGCATCCTTTCACGCATCGAAAGTTAGATAGATAGATGTCAATGTATTAGCCAAAATTTGAACGGATTACATTAACCTCCCCTTCCCCCTTTGTGCTTAATTGTTTTCACACTGAGCAGATGTATATCTTGTTGTAATTGATCTAATCTCTTTTATCCTACAATTAAGTGGCTTTTTATTCCTTCCGGAGGCGAAAGGGATATATGCGATGGGGATTGCGTGTGCTTGTGTATGTGACGTTTGCTTGTAAACACCGTAACTTAAAAGTTTCATGGTGGACTAACTTCATACTTTGTATCTAGATCCGTGTTATTAAATAGAAGATCCTTTTTTCTCTCAAGGTCAAAAATTATTTCAGCTCAAAAGAGGCCAAACTCTGAAACCTCTGGAAACACGATAAGTCAAAAAGTATACCTTTTGTGAAACTTAATACCTAGCATGTAGATCTAGGTTGGTAAATGCAAGAACCATGTCGAAATTTGTAGAGGTCAAAGGTCACATAAAGTCAACATGCCTCAAAGTCTGTTATCTTTGTAAACATGCTAACTCACAAATTAAAGTTTCAATTAATCTATGATTTCTCCGATGCTACGACTGTTGGTGAACAGTTTGGTCAAATTCAGTTTAGTTTAGTTTTGTAAAAGGCCAAGATACATTCGTTTGTAGGTTATTATCAACAATACATAAAATCATCCAGAATATAAATCTGCTTCAAAGTGTTGATACTCTTGTGGTGGGTGTTTTTAACACACTTCAGTGACCCTTAAGTTACCCTTATCAGTTTTCACACTATGAGCTTCAAGGTGTCAGGTTAGCTCAAAGGATATTGAACTAATGCTCATTGATTTATAACAGATGACGTTGGGTTTAAAAGTAGTATGTTAAACATTTCACATGCAGCATATAAACTTTCATGTAACTCTTATTCATTACTTACAATTATTAAAAGGATGGTTGGTGGTTGGGCTGATTTGTAGCTCAAAATTGGTACAGATACATATATGTATCTTTATGTCACATAAGATGACTGTTCCCTTTGGATAGTGATACATTTTGGAATAAAATGCTATACTGTAGAATCCTTACAAGTTAGTTAATACGTTCATGCCTTCAAGTGAGTGCTACAAATAAGAGATGAACAGTTCTGATTTATTCTGGTGCTCACTTAATTCCTGGACACATTTATATCACTTGCTTTATACATTAGTCACATAATTATGCAGAATTTTGAACAAACTATATTGCAAGCAATCACAAAGCCAACATCCTTTCTGGTTTCATTCCAACAAGAATCTATATGAGACGGTGTTGAGACATGTCTAGGTCTAGGTATGTCTCTGTGTGCACGTATACGTACATGTAAAGGGCTTGGATTGTAAACACTAACTCTAAACGTACATCGTTAATGAACTTCATAATGATATCTTTGGAGCACAAGTTCACTAGTCTTTTGCGTTAGAGCCAATAGTCTCGTGCGGACAACATAAGTCAAAGTTTTAAAAACATGTTAATACTGTAACTTCAAAAAGTCATGAACCCTGTGTTTCCTTTGACGGTCAAAGTTTATACCATGTCAAGATAAAGCATGAAAGCCTTGCAAACGTATCCACATGATTGCAAGACCATCGCTGACCACGTGAACTCAAAAATGGTCAAAACCTGAAATATTTGCTCTAGTGTTACATAAATATGTATTCAAACATGTTTGAGGATTCAAGGATTTACAGGGCAAGTTATTCCGTACAACAGTTTAACAACTGTTGACTTTATGCAGTGTTTCGATATCATATTTTAGTTCCGTCCTTCCTTTAATTATTTCCATTGTAGAGTAATGCCATGCCTAATGAACAAATCAATGGTGCAGGTTTTTTTTTACAAACTATCTGTCAGATATACCACGAAAGTTAAAGTAAATATATATGTTAAGTTATTACACGATGTGTGTGATGGCACGTTAGTAAAGTTCACTATTAGTAGTTTGTAGTTTTGATTTAGTCATTAACTCTTTTCTTCTGTATAAATTGTTATTACTTTCGGCTCTTTATCTGACGTCATTTGTGAACAGTCTAAAACGTTTTTAAAGATCAGCGTGAATGACAAATGTGATTCCGGGTGAAAGAACTACAGGAATGTATAGTTGCACCAATGAACTGAAAACTGAGTCATCAAAGAGTTTGGCGAAGTTTCAACTAAAGGAGTTGGACGTATTTTGCACGGTTAAAAAATGTTATTGAAAAAATGTTATTGAAATATGATCTATGATATAAGATTTGCTGTAAATAAAGCAGTCTCTTGGTACTTTGTTTTTATGTGTTTTATTCCTCAAGAAAGTCGTTACTTTTACAGAGGCGGTGTATACGAAACGCCTATGATCAGAGACACTTAACTTATTACGTGTATCAAAATTATAGTTTGCATATAAAAATTGGAACTGAACTTGAAGTTAACACCAGGTAGCTAAGGTAAAATGCACCATTTTCTTATGGAGGATATGTTCATATCTGAACGTTATTCTTATATGACACGGATTTAATGTACTAAAATAAATCGTGTTTCAAAATGGCCGCAAGAGAGTAGCTGCTTCCTCTTCACCAATGCTTCTTACTTTTTGCATGTTTTACTTTACGTTAATAGATGCAAAGAATACATCATTTTGTTTGTGAATCTTTTTGGTTGCTTTGTATTTTCATCAATGCAATCATAATACTTCTTCATCAATGGTATATGGTTCATCAGACCAAACATAGATGTCTGAAAAATATCATACTGCAGGTTCGACAAGACAACCACATTAACATCCCTACTTGAATATATAAATGAAAAATTTGTTATTCTTTCTTCGCTACATTTATTCGGCAGAAAAGAACGATATAACAAAGCACGTCACAATTAATAGTCTGTTTGCATAAAGGTTGCGGGTTGGCGTGATTTATCATATTAGTTCCAAAATCGAATTTAAACAATGCATAGCCACAGTGAGTTTGGTGAACTGGCTGCAGAAGAAGTCTAGTCGGTTTCCCTGCAGCAAACAGGTAACGATGGAATCGTTAAGCTCTCTGTAGCAACCAGTAATTCATACTTCATCTAAACAGTACACCAGAATTTGGCTGTATTTGCAAATAATTTGTCAAATTTGTCTTTGATGAAACATTTGATAGAAAATACCAAAATTAAAATGATTGCAACTTACAAAACCTTGTAACTATTGGTAAAAATCAAGATAGTTTCTCTACACTATATACCAGGCTCATACCATCCATAGAAATGTCCAGTCAGTACCAGACACAAATAAGGGAAACATGTTGTTTTGATTTGCAGTCAGTTTCTAAGAATATAATCCCGTCTCGTGATATAACAAAAATTATAACGCAAAAAAGCGCTGTGCGAAATTCTTCCTATTTTATGATAATTCCGAATTTATTCAATACAACTTCTGTTACACAATTCAGTTTGTTTTAAATGTAAAGACCTCAACATCAGAAATGGCCATTGCAAAGACCATGACTGTTCTTAATATTCCAGATTCTCTCTCTAGTCAAAACTCTCCACACTTGCTGACAGTCAAGTATAGAATCCTTTTTAAGATATCTGTATTGGTACAATATTGTTTGTCCGGAAACGCCTACATGTACCTGATTAATTGTATTGTTTGCCATGCCCCTACCCGATTACAACGCTCCAACGTTTACCACTTGCTTCGTATCCCTAGGTGTAAAACTGAAATGGGTAAAATACGCTTTGAATATTGAAGCCCCTACAATTGAAACTCGCTTCCCTTAGACACTCGCGGTATCACAGATTTAGCTAACTTTAAATCTAGCCTATGTTCTATCTAGCCTGTTCATATTTAGCTATAACTGTCTTTCTTAACTTATCAGAAAATAACTTCACGGATTTTGTTAAGACCAATTCACCCTTAATTCCCAATTGCTCAGTCATTACCTGTATTGCTTTGATTTGCCTTGTGTCAAGCAAAGTGGACACTTGATTGAAATTAGATTACTTGTATAATCCACCCCTGCTTCTCTGACTCTATGGTAGACTATATATCCCTATATAGAACCCATTGGTTATTTTAGTCATTACTTTATACAAAGTACGCACTGTATTGATTGTGAATATATAAGCTCCAAAAAGACATCTTTCACTACTGATATTTCAGGCGATGCGCGCCTGCCACTGTTTCATGACGTAGTCCAGGTTTCCTAATTATTGGCTGATCAGTGGTATAGAGGAGGGGAAAGCTTTACAAGAACATAGTTGGGTTGGTGGTTGATCGACGTATAAATCATTCTCAACGGGGTAACACATGCAAGTTATTGATCACTGTGTTGTAATTTCGTCGGCGTCTGCTCTCCATCGATATATGAAGCAAAATGTTCATCTGTGATATAAATAAACACAGTGACCTACCATGTATGGAAGCACATGGCATCTTCTCCCCACTGGTGGTGGTGGTGTGTGTGGGGGGGGGGGGGCTGGGTGCTTTCTCTGCTCTGCCGACTGAAGCGACATTAAATGAATGGTGTTGTAGGACGAAGGTTTGG
>JAIPMN010003152.1:0-13489 GCA_020650975.1 Apostichopus californicus | reverse complement strand
CCCACTGGTGGTGGTGGTGTGTGGGGGGGGGCGGGGTGCTTTCTCTGCTCTGCCGACTGAAGCGACATTAAATGAATGGTGTTGTAGGACGAAGGTTTGGTGGAGGCTGGAGGTGTGGGTGGATGGATGGGGAGGGGGATGAGAAAGTGGATGAAGCAAATCCCTCTCGGGGTTATAACATGCAGTGCGGCGTGCTATAAAGACAAAGAGGACTCTTTGGAATGTCCCAGCGAAGATGTTATAGTTGTTAGACACTTCCAGCTCACTGGATGGCGGCAACATTATAACTTAACGGTATTGCGGTTTTCAACAATTTTAAAAGACCTTTCGAAGATTACTCAAGATGAGATAGTTATCGTTCGAAGTAAGACATACTTAGAAAAAAATCATCATGTGACGGTCAACAAGGAGAATGATAAAGGAAAACTGAGTCGATCCTCAACTCCATTCGCTCGCCTGATAACTTCCCAAAACACCAGAGAGGCCCGTATAGAACCAATTCGGACCCCCGGGCGATTATATCAAATGGTCTCCTTTATAACTTTATCAGTCTGTTGGCTGTATTCCCCTGATCCGCCCTCACACACACATACACACCCACGCACACACTCTCCGCAAGCATGACTGCGTAGGTTACGATCACTCGCACTCTCTGACCTTAGCGACTTCTTTTTCACTATTTGTTGTTCTCCATGTTTGATATTGGTATAGTCCGACGATTACGTGTCGTCGTCGTTGTGGAGCGGATAGTCCAGTCGCTCTTGACCGACTGAGGACGTACTTTGGCTCGAAGTCGATGACGAACCTTTAAAATTACCAGATATATAAAGAAATAGATATATGTAAAAGTACATTTGTGGCACATACGCTATTTTTCTGTAGCAGAAGCTCCTGTCGGAAGTGTTAAAACGACCAACCAGTGAGAAGTCTGCAGCAAAATACCAATACTACTTCTTACAGGTTTGCGCTGGTTTGGTGAGATGAAGGCGTATGGAAGTTATACAAGCAACAGACACATCAAAACTTCGTGTAGAATATTAAAACATCATTGTTTCAACCCTAAAAGGATTATCGTCCACTTTTATTTTTTCGGGAGACTTTTTGGAGTGATTTATCCAGAATATTTCTGAACTGTTTCTCAATCTTGCCTTTTGGCTTACCTCTAGTTCTCTGGGTCTCATTATCACGCTGAAACTTGTGAGATGATACGAGAGGCAGAGAACGGTATCTTCATCTTTGATGACTGTTTCCATGTCCTCAGTTTGCCAAACCAAGTTAGTCTCCGTACTGTATAAGAAGTAATCTTAATTTGATACATTTAGATTTCGATAACATAAATGTTCACTTTTACGTGCATAGGTTAAACATTGGCAACAGTTACTGCTGATACAATATGGGGTGATTATTTAAGTTCAAGATTAGGCTATGGGTTGTAAGGAACAGTATGTCAGGGAAACATTAGCATGCCATGTATATTAAAAATCAATGTTACTTTTAAATATCAGTATGCCAGTAATACCATTAACATGATACAACTCAATACAAGCTTGGATGAACTTCATACCGTACTCAAAGTGTGCAATATGGCAGTAAACGAATTGATTTCTTTGAAGGTCAATACAGGTCCAAATCTGAAAATCTTTAAACATGATAACTCAAAAAGCTTGGATGAAGTACATCATTTGTATGAACAGTAGTTCCACTTCAATGTGTGCAATAACATTATTAATTACTGGCGCACGGAGCAGAGAAATAGTCTCACTGGCAAATTCCGCTTTTGTATAAGTATATTTATTCAATCTGTATTCAAAGAAAATAAAGAGAAACAATCAAGAAAATCATTTAAGAAGAGCGCCATCATTTTGCAAACTTGCCAAGCCGTAAATGTACCATCGAGCTTGTACTAGGGAGTTGTACAACCCCCTGCTTATACACTAAGCCTAGCAACACACAATCCAGCCAACTCTACATCCAGAAAAAATGACTAATCTGACCTTCACAGGGCTCGCCAAACCAAAGAATATTGACAAAAAACAATACACAAACACACACGCACGACCCCCGGCCGGAACAGTCAAAGTAAACACCTGCCCAACCCCATAAATACGGCCGGGTAGACAAAGTTGTCGAATATACTCAAATGAATCAGTACGTAGCCTATACACTGCTTACTGTTAGGCCCGCAAAACATAAACCCTAAAGACATGGTAGAACTTATAAGAAATTATACGTGAACATTAAATAAGAATACCCACTTCTTTGGCGGAATCAACCAGCATTTCTCAAAAACTTGATCACTTTGGTATTCAATGTCAATACATGCGAAATAACAACAAACTGGTTAGCAGTGAATACGATCGAACAGGTTAGCTATAACTACTTCTCGTTTCCAAGAAGTCCCGACAGAGCGCTCCCTTGGGAAGCCGATCGATACAACGAAACAATTACTCTGGAGATCAAAGATAATTGGAGGTCAATAGAAATCAAACTCTTAAAGCCTCTGAAATGATAAAGCTATCACTTGAAATTTAAAATAGTTATGTATCCACATTGAATCCGCAGAATCCTATTGTCTTGAGCTCAGTAGAGAGTTTAAAAACCTCAAAAACAGGTCTATATGAGGGCACGAACCTCCTGCTTCATGTGATATCAGCAACTTTGGTTCAAAACTGGAATATCCTCATGTGAAGTGACATGGTCAGTTCAATTCATTAGGCCATTGGGCTATATGATTCATGTTCATTTTAGGCTCGAATAAATTTGAGTCTAGAGGTGGTTTATTGTCTAGCCACTTAACCAAGCATTTAAAAGCTCCATACTTTCACAGGCATCTGGGGGGTTCATTCAGCACATTGACTCCACATGTTTTCATGGTCATCAATATTTATACTCATCCCAGGAGTTGTAGAGAAGTTTTTAGCTCAAACCAGTTATGCTGGATTGAGCTTTTGTGATATGCCAAGGTCTATACAGTACCTATATATCCATCCAACCATCATGTCTGTTCACAATTGCTTTGGAACACTCATTCTTTGATGGATTTAAATGAAACTTGAACACAATGTTTGATGGATGTTGGGCTACTTTTGACTACCTCGAAGTGAAGGTAGAATGTCATTTAGGGATAACTACAGGACATTGAAAACCTTCAAAATGTATCTCCTCTTTCCCAGAGAAGCAAATATTCTTGAAAGTTAATTGACGATGCCGTACCAACTAACGTTGGAATGCACATGGTCGGTAGGACATCTTTGTCAGAGAGGACTGTGTGAGTGTCAGTAAAATGAACACTAACATGAAGTTGAAATTTGTAAATGACAGTGAAAGCAGTTGGTTTATGTGTGCAGCCGTGCATGTACAATTTTCATTAAGCTGATATGTTTAATATACAATCTACGAATAATGGTGGTTGATATGGAAACACCCTAGGTGCGCCTGTCGCAACGGTACAATATTTCTGGCACCAAACTAGGAGGGAATCTCTAACTTGTTTTTTTTATGTTTTACATACTGCAACAATACAATTTACGTATTCATATGTGTATGTGTAGGTGGATTGGTTGTTTCGTGGAAAGGGACTGATTTGTCTATCATTAGCGTGAAGTTTTGTATTGCTTCTTTTTTTTTCTTTCTTGTGTTTTTCACTCAAGGTGTTTTTCAATTGTTACGCTCTAACAAATTTGAGTTTGTTTCCATTCAAGTTGAATCTATCACTGAACAATGAGTTTACATGTTCAGTGATGTTAAATTGAGTCAAGGCGATCGCGATGTCCGCTACGCTCACATTTCTTCTGCTTTATCCTTGGTGAGTCATTCATGTCCCCCACCTCACGTTTTCAATTGGGATTGACGTCTCTCAAATTGCAGCTTACTGTTTGCATATTTATTATTCACAACAAAAGTGATAACATTGTTGCACATACTAAAAGAAAATTACTTGTCCTAAATAAAACGCACAGTAATATCTTAAATACATCGGTTCTAACATTATAGTCCTTACATAATGGAAAGGGAAGCAGACCATCGGTCTGGAAGAATGTCCAGAACGTATGAGCATAGGTGACGTTTTAATATATATTTACTAAATGATTCACAAAATTAATTTTGTTATTTCTTTACTTTCCTTTTTTAATTTAAAAGTTATAAAAGGGTCCACTGGAAGAGAGGTGTTGGAAACAGCTTACTTCCTTTCAATTTAGTGAACTGTAAACCAAATGATTTCGTAAACAATTAAATATAAAGACCATGGATCGGTTCAATACTATGTTCGTCTTATGATGAATTATCATCATAAGGAGGATGACAATGTTTGTATTTTAGAAATTATTATATTAAAACATTCTCTTAGTTTACCTTTGTACTAAAAAAGCTTCATATACATAAAAGTCACCCTTTGTTCACCAATTTCAAGTATAATCGATCAGCGATCACCTCCAGGATTACCCAGTAAGAATACGGTCAATTTGATCAAACAATATATTTCTAATTTGTGGGATAATTTAAAACTCTTCAAGAAGGTTCGCTCTTCAAATTAACCTAGCTAGAAAGCAAGTATTCAAAAGTCAAACAGATATTGAGTTATTTACCATGAGAAAGGATGTTATACAGTTAAGATTTCCAAAACAAAATTGACATCCACAAGACTACTTAAAAGCTCTTGTTTTTGTTTTTTATGTTTTTTGGCCAACAACACTTAATAAGCTTAAGTTTCCTTCTAAACTTATCCATTTTAGCACACTGAGACATATCTATTTAGTATACATTATGATTCTTTATTTTCAGGAATGCAAAATCAAGTTCGGTTGCAATAATAAAATGATCTTTGGTCACTGCAGAAGCCAGACAGATCTCACTCCTGATAATATAGCTAATTATACTCCACAAACTTGATCAACCGATTCACACAGAGATAACAGTAACTTATGTGACTCTTAAAGTTTTGTACCACAGTAAAAACTGGATCGTGCTAATAAATCGGTTACATCGGTAGTTTGTGCTATTGGGATTACAGTAAGATCTGAAGATATGTGTAATCCCAACAAATTCATGAAACTGGATTTGTTGGGATTACACAAAACGAGTACAAGTTAGAGTTCAATGTTTTGGCTACATAAGTAGCATGACATCAAACACCATTGTGAGTACAGACGAGAACAAGAACGAACACGGACTGTACGTCTGTACATCAAAATGGCACTTTAAATATCTTCCGTTACCCTCGAACTATCGATGCGAACATGTGATGTCTTTGTTATATTTTGGAAGCTTACTTCCTCATACGCAAAAATAGTATATCGGGTTTTTCCAACCAGTACGGATGCCGCTATTTATTTTCAAATGTTAATATTTCAACAAATATTAAGGTAAAACCAGACCTCCAAATAATATTGTATTACGTTTCAAGTCATTTGTTCTGCAATAAGGTTTTGTAACTGCACTCCTTGCCTGTAATTGTTTATTAAGAGTAAAAAGGGTATACTAGCTTTCTATCTTCAGAGAGTGGCATTTACAATGCTCTATATATTTATTCGTGAGAAAAGTCCAACTAGTCATTTACATCGGCTGTGCTTTAAAATAATTGTTAATCCAGTATAAATGTGCAGTTCAGAATTGGTGAGAAAACAAGCCTATGCAGGACTAAACAGACCTTAAATAGGGCATGGCCTGTTTCCAGTGAAGTCGGAGAGATTTGAGAAAAGAAGGTAAGGAAGATTATTCTAAATACAAGCTTAATCTAAGCTAAGCCTACCTGTTTCATCACTGTATGGTATTGTTAATTACGTCATGCTGTTATGTTTAGTCTACACGGTTATCGTTAGTTAATGATTGATAATAGATATTTGCACTGAAATATTGGATGAGCTTACACAGTTTAGTAAGCAAGATATCACCCGCAAACAATATGACATATGCTTGAATTTCCGTACTGGAAAATCTAATTTAGAATTTTCAAATATACACTCTAACATATAATGTAACATGAATGTTCTATGGAAGAGTTTTGTTAAATCTCAATGACCACTTTGAACATGTACGTTATTTGCAGGAGAACAATGTATTATCATTCAATATCACATTTGGCGTAAAACAGTAATGTTCGGTTGGGTGATAGTCAAATCAGGAAAATTTGGGTTATCTACAACAGGATTTGTCGACAGAAAGGAATGTGTGATATGAAAGTAGATGAGTAAGTTTTATCATGTTATAATGACATATTAATGCATCTTGAATATTATAAATATGTCAACACAACAGTTTTACAACAGTTTACAACAAATTTGGAATGTGATAGCATCAGTCTCATGAAAATTTGTCTACCGATCAGGGGCCCAGCCAGGGGCGAGGGGGGGGGAGGGTCGGTCACCCCTCCTCAAATGGGAGAAAAGAAGAGAGAGAAGGAGATAAAGAGGGATGTAGAGAGAAGTTTAAAGTGAGAGAAAGATATAAATGGGGACCATGGGCGGGAAGAATTTGGAGAACAACGTAGAAAGATCTCACATAGAGTTTCAGAAGTGTGGAAATTGGAATATCTCATTCACATTCATGACTAAAACTGCTTTTCATAGGCAGGTATATCTAAGACTTTTGTCCTTCACACTTTTGAATAGCTATCTGCGCCCGGAAGCCTACTTAGAGTCACCCTATCGAAAATGAATGCGAGTCACCAACATGGCTACCTACGTAAAGGGGCAGAAATATATTAAAATTGTTTTAGCCTTTTTTCAATCGATTGGGCTATTAAATTTTCTAAATTTTACTGGGTTACAGAAAAGCTGTTGCAACCCTGCTATATGCTGTATACTAAGTACAACTTCAAACTGGTATCACATCGTGACACCATTGTATTGTTTGTTTTGTATTACTGGCTACTGCCAAAGTGCCACGAATTTAACTAGGCCTCCCTATAACTCACTTCTACATCGAGTGAATTATTACATTCTTTAATAATTTCTTCACAACGAATCCATATTAGGCTAATCATATCCAGTATTTTCAACATGTTTATATAATTGTACATGACTAATCTCTCGGCTGATTGGATAAAAGTTTAAAGCTTTGAGGCCTCTTAAGTATATTGTATAGGAGAGAGTTTACGAGTTAACTGTTTTAAGAGTAACTTTTTGTTTAACATTGGACGTGAAGTTTTTGCAATTTCAGTCGAGACCAAAACATCTTATTCCACACTGCTTGAATTGTCAGTATAGATGGCATCGATATACGCATCATCAACGTGTATGTACTTAGATTTATGGCGTGGGTGGTAGCGATAACATTGTTTTATCACAGTACCTTTGTACTTACCAGTTGTCAAATAGTTATTACGGTACTGTTTTCGTGCCGTAGTCATTATTATTTTTTTTAATTCAACACTATGCCCTTAGCACTCTTAGTCGATCATTTACCAGCACTTCATAAAAATGAATCAATATTAGTTAATGCCAATGTTTGTGACTATCGATGTTTGTCTTAAATAATTAACCTTACTTTTAATTGTGCAAATGACTTCCCAAAACTGGTTAATAGATGGAATCGTACATTATGTTAAGAGATGTACCGTTTAAATAATTATAAATATGCTAAAATTATAATGAATACCGGTGTTGAAGTATATATTTCATTAAGGAACATCCGCTTAGACAATATTAGTGTTCGTAACTTATGAATAAACTGGTAATTACAACTTCAAGCCAACAGTAACGTTCACGTGACTTTGTAACCCCCACCACAGTAAGACACGCAGTAGCAGCTACAGATTTTTCAGAGTAAGGGAGGAAAACAAACACTGTGAAGTGCAACACAGATTAATTTAGGGGTCAGATCTAGGACTTAAGGTCTTTACCAAACACGACGGGAAATGACCAAGGGGGGGGGGGGGGTAACAAGTACGTTTGGTGAACATTATGCATGTACCAAGCTATCAATATGGCTGAAATCTTCAAACACAAGCAGGGTACCGCGGACTGCATATCTCCAGTGCGTTAATTAATGTAAACCGCCAAATGTCACTGAACGGATAAACTTGTTCACGTTAGAAGTAACCTAAAATGTGGGATTCATTTTAAAGTTCGATCCAATATGCCGGTAGCTAGAATTGATTGCTTAGCAAAATAGCTAGACATTTTTATTTATTGAAATTGAAAGAATTCCCTGGTTGTCATATTGTGACTCTCTTTTTCAGTTTCTCTTGTTGTAGTAGGACATTATATGGACTGTTATTTTAACGTCTTAGTAAACAGAAATAGTATACGTTAACGCTACAATCGAACATAACGACTCAGATCGGGAAAAAAGACTGATCCGGCATTCACATGTTTCTAATCATATAATACATCTACCACGTGATTTACCACCTGTCACTGTCTTAACGTTAGAGGAATGCACACGTGCTGGGTTTGGTTAAAAACGCTACCCAAGCTCTTTGGAGATACGCAATCTGAACATGTCGCAAGTCATGCACATGTTATGTTGGGTGACCGCTTCATACCCGTCCCGTTTCACTAGTAACGGTGTAATTGCTCAGACTTTCAGTATTAATTAATTTTGAACGTCACTAACGAACCAGGCTGCAATACCATCATTAAAATGAAGATGCACAATGTAAGTGTTTAGTCGGTGTGTCACTTATAATAAAGTAGAATTCCTTGAATCTTTAGTCCCAAGTCCCAACCAATTGTTCAGGTTCTCCTTTTTATTTCTTTTTTTACACCAAGAAATTGTATTACAATTAAGGCAAATAACAGATATTATTCGCGGTACATTGTGGTACCTAAAGGGTTCCGTATGAATCACGTGGTGATTAATATTTACTGTACACGCCTTGTGAACAAATAAAGCATGCATGATGATGTAGCTGATGATAATTGTAGTAATGAACGTACCAAACCTGCACCAAACAAGCTGTAACTACAGATTAATCAACTTGTAAGTCTCAATCAATTGGCAATGTTACGAATTCGGTGGTGCGTGAGAAAGGTAATAATATTTTTCATAATTTATGACAGAAATTGATATTTTCATTTGTTTACGACTTAAATTTAAATCAAACGCTATACTTTTTCTGCATTACAACAATATCTCAGTAATGGAGTTGTATACTAGCATGAAGTATCGTAGACCTAACTCAAGTTCATAATCCGAAGTGAAGATAATGTGCGTAAGAGCATTTGCAAGGCAGGTGATATGGACGGAAAAGGAGGATTTCATGTGGTCTTCTTGGTTGCAGAATTAAGCAACACTCCCTAGAAGATCTTGTTCTTATCACTGTTATAAGGTTAGATTAGGGGCCGGATTCATCCATATCTTAGTTAGAAAATCAGGAAGAGGCCAAGGAACAGCTAGGGTTCGTCAAGATAATGCTTCTGAACTAAATATGCCCTTCGCAACATTCTGAAAAGACGGATGTTTTCCTCCAAATTAACAAACGGAGTTGTCAGGAACCAACGGATCACCATTTAGTTTAATGATCTTGTCGAAATTTTCATATGAAGTCAAAACGATAAAAATAGTAAATATCAAGATCTTAATATTTAGCTTTCACGGTTTCATATGAGCATTGAATATTTGACATGCAATGTCAGTATTTAGATAAAATGGTGATATTTCGAGAGAGAAAGAGAGACAACACTTTGTCATAAAAGGTAAACAGATCAATTTTCCTCATAGGCTGGTACCATGATAGGAAATTTTATGGTAGGCCTAATTCGTCTTCTTACGTTTAAAAGCATTACAAAGGAGACAAAACATACCTAAAATTGCTGCAGGCCCAAGTGAACTGCACACTACGTTAATAGTATTGTATTCCCGCACCCAGTCAGGAATACCCTCCCATATATGTGATAGTATTAGAAAGTGTGCCGAACTATTTTTAGGTTTGAATTGCTAAGCATCCTCCTATATGCTTTATATAAAATAATACCTCAGTGATTCTTTATGAGTTGTTGGAAGAGGATACGCTATCATGTTAAGGACATTACTTTGAAATTCATTAAATGCTTAGTAACACATATCAAGGGGTATTCATACCCTACCCTGTCCAACGACTTTTACTGAGTAAAACAAATATAATAGAATGAAATATATAGCAAGGAAGTGGACAGAAGTGTTAGAGGGAGTGTGAGATTGGAGAAGAGGGAAGGAATTCAGGTGTGAAAAATTGCTTGGGTTCGGATTTATTCAGGACCGGCGAACTCGGATTTGGATCTGTTGTACTCGGTTTGATCTCTGGCAATTACAGCCATGTCTAGCAAGCAGTGACATCGATAATCTAGTTTTCGGTTAGGCATTTCTAGTAAGAACGTTTTGAGACATTGTTCACTTAGTAAAAAATAGTTTGTATTTAGTGTAGAATGATAATTGTGTGTATTAAGTTTGAATCCAAAAAAGACGGTAACACCATTGATGTTGCAACTTTGATCACATAAGTAATTAGTAATTAATAATATGATTAGATATCAAAGTTACCGTGTCATCTCGCGATATCCCCGTTATCAGTTTGTGTTTACTCCTAATAATAGAACAAACAACACGAAAGCGGTTATCTTATCTGTACGGATGCCTTTACGTATTGTTTTCTGTAATACACACTTCAGCTAAATTTACTAAACGTGGTAAGAGGGAACACACAGTCGATATCACTCGATTCATTATTTGTTTAGTATGCTGCTTTTGACTGCCTTATTGAATATGATGACATAATGGTACATGGTACTTTCAAGGTACTGAAAAGCTTTCTTTTCTTTCTGTTTTGTCACGAAATTTCTATTATATTTAATATTCTTTGTTACAGGCACTTACAGTGCTGTACTTTATAACATATAATCTACCGTGTGAGGAGTGTTCCTTTGCAACTTGGGGACAAGTCTTGAAAGAATGATCGTCTGATAAACATTTGTTAAGTACATGAATTTTTGACTGAACATTTAAAACTTTGTTTCATATCCTTCTTCCCAAATAGTTTACTTTGAGGCCAATATTGTGATTTCCTTAGGCAAGCCTTGGATCATATATAGAGTTGTTTACATTACACAGTAACAACTGTTGCTTTCTTTTAATATAGCGATAAATCCCAGCTGAAAACCGGGAAATACTGGATGAACTAGATTAGCAATTACCTCGTCTTTATCTGAAATACCAAAACACAAAAATATAATGTTATGTTTTCGAATATTCCTGTTTATGACGTGCTTGCTCCTTTATATATTAGTCACCACACAAAAATCAGGTCAAATCACGAATCAATATTATAGTGACATCCAATAAAGTAAGGACGTTCTTATGTTTCAGTTGTTACTTTAAAATTAGCAATTGTCTTTAACAATGGAATATAGACAGAGGATAATTCCGGGATCCCTACTATAGTAATATTCTCGTTAGATTCGATGAATCTTCAATAAATCCAACTGGTCTTCTTCTGTTTGTCCTTATCACCCTCGACTAACTAAGCGACAAATGTTACGGTATTATTTAAGTACAGCTTTGAAAGGCTTTCTGTGTAGATTTTCCCTTCTGTTTTTTTACAGGAAACAGGGACTTGACCGGTGACTTCAGTAACACACATCGCAAGACCGATTTAAGAAAAGTGAGTATTCATTTAATAACAACGAAACAGTTCATTTTAAAATAAAATATTCACATCGCGCTGTTATCCAACATGTGGAATTTTCTATGTGGAGTTGATATACCAGCATTAACCTTTGATGTCCGCTCTGTCCAGTATGATAATTTCAAACTTTCTCTTCCCTACAAACAAACAATACAAAGAGTCAATTTTCCATCAGTATGTAGTATATAATGTAACATTTCTATGGCAACAAATCGATCGGCAACACATTGAAGACGCAAACCCTAGTTGGATCCTTCCTAACCACAGCATATCAGCGATGAAGTTTATGTAAACGCCCCAAATATTTAACACAGCGCCGAAGATTCATGAACTTACATAACTTTCATTACTTACATAAAGCCGAAGGTTGGAAAGTTTACATCATCATATCGATGTGCTAACCATTAAAAGTTATGTGACGTGTATGGTTGGTACAGTGGACAACATTTGGAAATTTATGCCGACATATATTCAATTTAATGCTGACATAAATTCGATTCAATGCTCACATTAATAAATTCGATTTATGCAGACATAAATTCCATTTAATGCAGACATTCATTCTGAGCCAATCAGGAGGCAGATTTATATGTCTACAGAAAACGGATTTAATGTGGGCATAAATTCGAATTCATACACACATATATTCGAATTATATTATATGTTTGTGGTATAGAAGTACGGTGGTGCACGTTACATGATCCTCCGTGGTTGGTAAGGTTTTTTACTGTGCAGCATGATTACACATAACAATGTAGAAATCACTAAATGTGTGCGCCAGTCCACGCATTTTTTTTTCGTTGAAACTGTTTAAGCTTATTGCATAGGCATGACGATCAAAACTATTTTATGTACTACATATATGAAACAGTAGGATATGATTATTCAGTTTGGTGGTAAAGTGCCCCGTGATAGGCCACCTGATATGATTAATGCCTTACCAATGAGAGGTTAAAGAGGTTAATGTTCGAATAAAGCGTAAAGTTACTTTTGTAATGAACACAATGAAAAGGTTATGATCTCATAACATAGTTACGATTGACGACTGAGGTCAAACTCAAATGCTAAAAAGACAAATGCTGTTTGATCAATGCGGAGTTCATTAGGAGGGGTGTGAATGTTTAACATTGCTAACTTTCGTTTACGTAAATAATGTATGAATGTTCCATCTATTGCCCTCTTGTTTAAGACATTTTCTTTGTTCCACAATAAATTGGAACTTTACTCACAACTGCTTTACTCGTATACTGGTTAAAAAGATCATAAGTTACAAAAGTCTAGAATTAGTATGAATTAATTAGTATAAATTACAGAGCAAGTAATGAGAAAGACTAGGAACATGGTAAAATCTGGATAATTAGGCCGAGACTTTGGGTTTATTTCATTCATTGGGAAATACTTTGCTGTGTCGTACACGGATAACGTCAGATTGTCCAATTTTCCATTAATGTTTAACGTATTCAATTCAGCCACTTCTACAAAAACACTGTTTTAAAATAATCACAGTGTGACATCGCATAACTGCGCAAAATTTCATACATATCGAGAAACGCGGAGAAATGTTAACAATCTATCTGCATAATTAGAACTTATTGGACTTATTTCATTCATTGGGCAATACTTTGCTGTGTCGTACACGGATAACTTATCAGATTGTTCAATCTTCCATTAATGTTTAACTGATTCAATTCATGCACTTCTACAAAGACACTGTTTTATAATAATCGCAGTGTGACATCGCATAACTGCGCAAAGATTGTATACATATCGAGTAAACAGGGGAGAAATCTATAATGCTGAAAATTAGACAAACTTATTTTTCAAGTCTAAGACTTCTTTATTATTTAAAGTCACTGGCATATGTTGTCATGTAAATATCAAATTGGC